>JAHRHZ010000008.1:6897668-6913246 GCA_024137785.1 Ginglymostoma cirratum | reverse complement strand
TCGGATCGAGACCCTTCTTCAGAAAATGATTTTCTGAAGAAGGGTCTCAACCCGAAACGTCAGCTTTCCTGCTCCTCTGATGCTGCTTGGCCTGCAGTGTTCATCCAGCTCTACACCATGTCATCACCTAACAGGAAATGTTGCCTCTAAACAAAACACAATGAGCGTCCATCAACAGCTTCAGATCTGAAGTTGACTTTTTTTTTGCTCCATGGGATATGGTTGTCACTGGCTAGATCAATGTTCATTGCCCCTCACTAGTTGTCCTTGAGAGGGGAGCTGCCTTCTTGAACTGCTGCAGACCACATGGCACAGACACAGGCACACCCACAGTGCCGCTGGGGAGGAATTCCCGGATTTTGACCCAGCAACAGTGAAGGGGAATCAGGAGGGGACTTACTTGCTCCAGGATTCCTAGCCTTTGACCTGCTCTTGTCGCCACTCTATTTATATGATGAGTCCAGTTGAGTTTCTGGTCAATGTCAACCCCCAGGATGTTGATAGTGAGAGATTCAACGATGGCAGTGGTTAGAGTCTCTCATGTTGAAGATGGTCAATAGCTGACGTTTGTATGGTACACAACTCGCTTGCTATTTACTAACCCAAGCCTGGATCAGCCCAGGTCTTGTTGCATATGGCAACAGGCTGTTTCAGTATCTGAGGAGGTGTGAATGGTTCTGAACATTGTGCAGTCATCAGAGACGGTCCCCACTTCAGACTTTACAATGGAGGATGAGATAGCTGAAGATGGTTGGGCCTAGGACCCGACCCTGAGGATTGCCACGCAAGCTAAGGTTAGTAAGGGTTAGGGAACCAAATTTGATTGGTATGGTTAAGATTCAGATTGATCTGGATCTTACTGAGTGGCCTCTATCTGTACTGTAGGGATTCTATGATTTGAGGATGAATGCTGACATAGACTTGATTGGACTGAATGGCCTGTTTGACCAGCCTTGGTTATATTGAATGCCCTGATTGTGTTTCTACTTTCTCCAATTCTGTGTGTAATTCTATTGAATCCTATGAATGGGTGGAACAATCATAAGTTGTTTCTTCCTGCTTCCTGTGGTGTCCTGTCTACTGATTACATTGACTTGATTCTCCCTCTCTCTTCTGGTTCCAGACTCTACAAGTGCAGCTGGAAAGAACCAGTAGTGGAAATATTCTCATCCGCCAATGTGATGTCAATCATTTGGAAGCAAGGACAGTACAGTTACTACGACCCATTTCGGCTGTCTGCACAGGCCATGCCAATGCTCGGTAAGGGAATCTGTGCCCAACTCACACCTCAAGGCTCAGCCAAAGCGTCCGATTCTGGTCCATGATAGAACATGGAAGGGGAGGGGTGTCATGGGGGCTATTCTTGGAGACACTCGGGACAAATAAATCAACCCCGCAGGGCTGGTAACAGGCGTCGAATATACATAGGCCTGGCCTTGGCAAAGGAAGTCTCTCGTTTCAGTGTTATCCAATGCAGCAGCTGTCACCCTTCCTGCCATTTTGAAGTCAATCAATTTTTTTTTCTCACCTCTTTGTTATCTTTCGGGGAGGTCACCCAGACGCCAAATCCTCGAGAAGTTCGGAAGGCAAAATGGGAGCCTGTTTGTGTATATAACGGAGTAAGCTTACTGGTGCAGAGAACACTTAAAAAACTAATTAACACTAAAAAAAACTAATTAATTTTAAAGAATTAGCTAAGTAGAGATGGCAGGCCAGGTGATGTGTTATAGCTGTATGATGTTGGAGCTAGTTGATCCCATTGAGGACGGCAGTGACCACATCTGCAGCAAGTGTTGGCTGCTTGAGGAGCTCCGGCTCAAAATTGATGAGCTGGAATCTGAACTCCAAACACTGTGGCACATCTGGGAAGGGGACAGATACCTGGATGTTGTGTTCCAGGAGGCAGTCACACCTAGTAGATTAACTAATGTTAATTTGATCAGCGGCCAGGCACAGCAGTGTGTGACTGCGAGTGAGGCAGGTAGAGGGACCCTGCAGACAGGAACACAGGAGCCGCAGCCCTTGACATTGTCCCACAGGTATGAGGCACTTGCTCCCTGCGTGGATGAGGAACAGGACTGCAGGAAGGATGAGTCAACTGACCATGGCACCATGGTTCAGGAGGCCATTCAAGAGGGTGGAGCTAAAGGACAGATTGTAGTTGTAGGGGATTCCACCATCGGGGGATAGACAGTATCCTTTGCAAGCAGGATAGAGAATCCCGCATGGTGTGTTGCCTGCCCAGTGCCAGGGTGCGAGACATCTCTGACCGGCTTGAGAGGACGCTAGAGAGGGAGGGGGAGGATCCAGTTGTTGTGGTCCATGTAGGTACCAACAACATAGGCAGGACTAGGAAAAAAGCCCTGTTTCGGGATTATGAAAAGCTAGGAACAAAATTTTAAAAAAAGGTCTTCAAGGGTCATAATCTCTGGATTGCTGCCTGAGCCACGTGCAAATTGGCATAGGGAGGCGAGGATCAGGGAAGTAAACATGTGGCTAAAAGAGTGGTGTGGGAAAGAGGGTTTCCTTTTCATGGGGCACTGGCATCAGTTCTGGGACAGGAGGGGTCTATACCGCTGGGATGGACTCCACCTGAACAGGGCTGGGTGCAGTATTCTGGTGAAAAGGGTAAATAGGGTGGTTAATAGTACTTTAAACTAGTAAGTAGGGGGGAAGGGAGAAGTGACCGTAGAGGGAGAATAACAATGTAAGGCAAAGCAGCAGGTTAGCAGGTGACGAGGAAGCTTCAACTCCATTGAAAATTAGGAAAAAATTTAAAGGGAAGGAGAACTCAAGAGCTGTTAGTAATGGAGGTAATAGGACCCAAAAAGAAGGTGCAAAAACTGGCATTTATCTGAATGCTTGGAGCATTCGAACCAAGGTGGATGAGTTGACGGCGCAAATCATGGCAAATGAGTATGATTTAGTGGCCATTACAGAGACATGGTTGCAGGATGGTCATGACTGGGAGTTAAATATCCAGGGCTATCAAACTGTTCGGAAGGACAAACAGGAAGGTAAGGGAGATGGTGTTGCTCTGATTTTTAAGGATGATATCAGGGCGGCAGTGAGAAATGATATAGGTTCTACTGAACAAAAGGTTGAATCCATTTGGGTGGAAATTAGGAATAGCAGGGAGAAGAAGTCACTGATAGGTGTGGTCTATAGGCCACCAAATAATGACATCGTGGTGGGGCGGGCAATAAACATAGAAATAGCTAATGCATGTAAAAATGGTACAGCAACTATCATGGGGGATTTTAATCTACATATCAATGGGTCAAACCAGGTCGGTCATGGCAGCCTTGTGGAGGGGTTTGTAGAATGCATCACGATAATTTCCTTGAACAATAAGTAATGGGACCTACAAAAGAGCAAGCTATCCTAGATCTAGTCCTGTGTAATGAGACAGGAATAATTAATGATCTCACAGTTAGGGATCATCTCAGAAGGAGCGATCACAGTATGGTCGAATTTAAAATACAGATGGAGCGTGAGAAGGTTAAATCCAGTACCAATGTCCTGTGCTTAAACAAAGGAGACTATGATAGGACGAGGGAGGAGTTAACTAAGGTAGAATGGGAGCAAAAACTTTATGGTGGGTCAATGAATGAGGAAATAGCCGAGGCATTAAACAGTTAATTTGTGTTGGTCTTCACTGTAGAAGACACAAATAACATGCCGAAAACTAATGGCAAGAAGATTATAGCAGATGAGGACCGAGAAACTATCATTATCACTAAGGAGGCAGTGCTGGGCAAGCTAAGGGGGGGGGCTAAAGGTAGACAAGTCTCCTGGCCCTGATGAAATGTATCCCAGGGTACTAAAAGGAGTGAGGGGGGAAATAGCAAATGCACCAGTAATTATTTACCAAAATTCACTGGACTCTGGGGTGGTTCCCGCAGATTGGAAAATAGCCAATGTGACGCCACTGTTTAAAAAAGGAAGTAGACAAAAAGCAGGTAACTATAGGCCAGTTAGCTTAACTTCGGTAGTGGGGAAAATGCTTGAATCTATCATTAAGGAAGAAATAGCAAGACATCTGGATATAAACTGTCCCATTGGGAACACCCAGCATGGGTTTATGAAGGGTAGGCCATGTTTAACTAATTTGGTGGAATTCTTTGAGGACATTACTCGCATGGTGGACAATGGGGAACCTGTGGATGTGGTGTATCTGGATTTCCAGAAGGCATTTGACAAGGTGCCACACCAAAGGCTGCTACATAAGTTAAAGTTGCACGGTATTACAGGTAATGTATTGGCATGGATAGAGGATTGGTTGACCAGTAGAAAGCAAAGAGTAGGGGTAAATGGATGTTTTTCTGGTTGGCGGTCAGTGGCTAGTGGTGCGCCTCAGGGATCAGTGTTGGGACCGCAACTGTTTACAATTTACATGGATGATTTGGAGTTGATGACTAAGTGTGGTGTGTCAAAATTTGCAGATGACACGAAGGTAAGTGGTAGGGCAAAGTGTGCAGAAGACACTGAAAGTCTGCAGAGGGATATAGATAGTCTAAGTGAGCGGGCAAAGGTCTGGCAGATGGAGTACAATGTCGATAAGTGTGAGGTCATCCATTTTGGTAGGAATAACAGCAAAATGGATTATGTTTTAAATGGTAAAAAATTGAAGCTTGCTGCTGTGCAGAGAGACTTGGGTGTCCTTGTGCATGACTCGCTAAAAGTAGGATTGCAGGTGCAGCAGGTAATTAAAAAGGCAAATGGAATTTTGTCTGCCATTGCTCGAGGGATGGAGTTTAAAAACAGGGAGGCTCTGCTGCAGCTGTATAGGGTCCTGGTGAGGCCACACCTCACTGTGTGCAGTTTTGGTCTCCTTACTTGACAAGAGATATACTAGCACTGGAGGGGGTGCAGAGGAGATTCACTTGGTTGATTCCAGAGTTGAAAGGGTTGGATTATGAGGAGAGACTGAGTAGGCTGGGATTATACTCATTGGAATTCAGAAGAATGAGGGGAGATCTTATCGAAACATGTGGGATTATTAAGGGAATGGATAAGGTGGAGGTAGGGAGGTTGTTTTCACTAGCAGGTGAAACTAGGACTAGGGGGCATAGCTTCAAAATAAAGGGAAGCAAATGTAGGACTGAGGTCAGGAGGAATTTCTTCACCCAAAGGGTTGTGAATTTATGGAATTCCCTGCCCGGTGAAGCAGTTGAAGCTACCTCGCTGAATGTTTTTAAGGCAAGGCTAGATAAATTTTTGAACAGTAAAGGAATTAAGGGTTATGGTGAGTGGGCGGGTGGGTGGAGCTGAGTCTCAAAAAGGTCAGCCATGATCTTATTAAATGGCGGGGCAGGCTCGATGGGCCGGATGGCCTACTCCTGCTCCTAGTCTTATGTTCTTATGTTAATTTGGTAGATCGTATAAAATGGCCACCTTCCAGGGACGTTATCGGTCAGGGAGTTGGGAACAGTGTAAAATTGTAACTAGAGTGAGTGGCAAAGATAAGAGAAATATCTCTGTGTTCATAGAATTCATAGAATCCCTACAGTGCAGAAAAAATGCCATTCAGCCCATCGAGTCTGCATCAATGCACTGAAGAGTATCCCAAACCCCCTGCACCCTATCCCCATAACCCCACATTTCCCGTGGCTCAAACATCTAGCGAGCACATCCCTGAACACTATGGGCAATGTAGCATGGCCAATCCACCTTAACCTGCACATCTTTGGACTGTGGGGGGTAAACCGGAGCACCCGGAGGAAACCCACACAGACACGGGGAGAATGTGCAAACTCCACACAGACAGTCACCACCCGAGGGTGGAATTGAAACGGGGCCTCTGACACTGTAAGGCAGCAATTCTACATTTGTTTGAAAACAATGTTGAGTATTGTTGGAAAGTGAAATACCTGCCACAGGAAGTATTTGAGACAAAATTCGTCGGATTTTTTTTCTCAAGGAAATCTAATAATTTGAAGCAGAGCAATGCATGAGGTATAGTGAACAGCCAGGGTGTGAAATGTGTATCCTGTGGTTCTAAGAGACTTGCATTCGTATAGAACCTCCAAAGTAGAAGATTGTCCCGAGATGTTTCACAGGTGCGTAACCTGACAAAATGTGAAGGCGAGGCCCAGATAGGAGATAGCAGCTGACCTAAAGCTCGGTCGAAAAGGTAGATTTTATGAAGCACCTTTGTTGGAGGGAAGAGGCGTAGAAAGAGAGAGAGAATTCCAGAGTTGGGGCCCAAACAACTAACCATGGCAGGGCTGAATTGCAGGATGGAGAGGAAACCTCAAAGGGTCGTAGGAAAATGCAGAGGTAGAGAAGGATGAGGATCAGAAAGATTTGAAGACATGAAGATTGATGATGCAAAGTTTGGCTGGGTGGTTAATTGTCAGGTAAAAGGTGTTAGGTTGTAGGAGGATATAGACAAGGTGGTCATACGGGAAGATCTGTGTCAGATGGAATTTAACCCTGAAAGGTATGAGGTGATGCCCTTCAGAAGAAGTAACAAGGGAGTAATCAATGAATGACAGGACACAAGAAAGCTCAGAGGAACACAGGCATCTTGGGATACTTATCCACAGATCCCTGAAGATGGCAGGACAGGATAATAGGGCAGTTAAGAAGGGACGGTTGCTTTTATAAAACATGGCATAGATTCTAAGAGCAGGGAGGTTATGGTGGAGCTGTACAGGCCTTTGGTGAGGCCACAGCTGGAGCACTATGTGCAGTTCTGGTCCCCTCACGTGATTGCACTGGAGGGGGTGCAGAGGGAGATTAACCAGGATGTTACCTGGGATGGAGCACTTCAGCGATGAAGGGAGGCTGGATAAGCTTGGGGTGTTTTCTTTGGAGCAGAGAAGGTTGATGGGACCTAATGGAGGTGTATAAGATTATAGAGGGGCATGGGCAGGATGAATAGAATGCAGCTGTTCCATTTAGTTGAAGGGTCAATAACATGGGGACATAATTTTAAAGTGATAGGCAGGAGGTTTGGAGGGAGTTTTGACGAAAAAAGTTTCACCATCAGGGGCGACAAATGAAGAGCATTTAGTATGAGTCTGTAAGCAGGCAGCTGAAGGTATGGATGAGCTGAAGTTGGTGGAGGATGTGGAGTGGGAGGCTAACCTGGACAAAAAGCAGAAGTCAACTCGCAAGTTGTCCTGAACATCTGGGGATGAGCTGTGCAATTTAAACCCTTGCCACTTTTAATTCCAGACTGTTCCAGGAATATCACATTGACAGAAGGATGGGAAATCCAAGGAAATGCGAGCACGCCATATTTCCCAAGTTACTATCCACCAAACACAGAGTGTACCTGGCATTTTACTGTGAGTACAGTGTGGGGCTCCTCCTAATTTTAAACCAGGTTTTGTTTCTCACGTCACAAGTTTCATTATAAAAGCATGAACAATGGCCTTGGTCAGTGAGTCTTGCCTCTGAATCATAGAGTCATAGAGTCAGACAGCATGGAAACAGACCCTTCAGTCCAACCCACCTGCGCCAACCCAACATCCCATATTGAACCTAGTCCCATTTGGCACATATCTCTCTAAACCCTTCCTATTCATACACCCATCCAGATGCCTTTTAAATGTTGTAGTTGTATCAGCCTCCACCACTTCCTCTGACAGCTCATTCCATACACGCGCCACCATCTGTGTGAAAACAGTGCCCCTCAGGTCCCTTTTAAATCTTTCCCCTCTCATCTTAAACCTGTGCCCTCTAGTTTTTGAACTTTCTCAGCCAATAGTTTGGATGATTTTCATTGTCAGGTGATTTAGTCAGTAAGGATGACTCCAAGAGAACCATTACTGAAGTTTCTGTTCACTCTTGGAAATGTTCATTGAATTGAAAAGATGTCTTGTGGTTCCTTCAAAGTCTAGACTCAGTACTCATTGAATCCACAAGGTTAATCACGGCAGCCATTTTGTAAGATTCGATGTCATAGTCATACAGCATGGAAACAGACCCTTTGGTCCAACCAGTCCATGCCAACCATGTTCCCAAACTAAACTAGTCCCACCTGCCTGCGCTTGGCCCATATCCCTCCAAACCTTTCCTATTCATATACTTATCCGAATGTCTTTTAAACATTGTAACTGTGCCAACATCCACCACTTACCTTGGCAGCTCGTGCCATACATTCTCAGTGTAAAAAAATTGCCCCCATGTCTTTTTTAAATCTTTCTCCTCTGACCTAAAAAAAAGCCCCCTAGTTTCAAAAATCCCCCACCTGAGGGAAAAGACACCTGCCATTCATCTTATCTCATGATTTGATAAAACTCTATAAGGTCACCCCTCAACCTCCTGCAATGAAAGATGTCCCAGCCTACGTCAATATTAAAGACAAATTTCTTTAGAAAATGCGTGATGTGATTGCACAGTCATGACACTCCTCATGCTAGCTTCCTAACAGAAATAGTTTCTTCCACCTAACCTATTTGCTTCTCTTAACATCTTGGAAACCTCAAACAAATCATGCCATAACCTCCAAAATTCCAGGGAATACAACCCTCATTTGTTTGATCTCTTTTCCTGCTGAATCATCCTGGTAAATCTATGATGGACTCCATCCAAGGCCAATATGTCCATCTCAAGGTGTGAAGCCTAGAATTGCTCTCAGTAACTTCAGATATGGTTCAGGCAGGGTCTTCGTGCCCTTGTACAGTAACAGTGCCCGGAGAGTGTTCCTGTATTACCTTCTGTCTCGTACACAGGTGCCATCCCTGGACTACGGAATCACGCTGTGGTTTGATGGGTATGAGCTGGACACTCCAACCTTCACTAAACCCTGCTCGCAAGGCCAGTGGAAGATACAAAACAGGAAGTAAGTGCGAAATCCTTTTAATCTTTTGTCCTCCACCGTCCACTTCCTTTAATTATGGCCGAGCCCTCTGTAAGACAATTTGGTAGCAATTAAAGCAACAGTTTTTAACAGAACAGCTGATGGCATCACAGGAAGTGATATCAGGTCACATGATATGCATGTTAATAAGGACTTACTTGGTGATTGTGGTGCAGGGCTGTCTCCCTGCTCCGTGTGTAATGTTCAATACGCAGCTCTAGTTTCTATGCATCTGTTACCGGATGTCCTTTGATGCACTGGCAGTGTCCCTGCCCTGGGTTCAAGGCCCTCCTGCTCCACAGGTGTTGTCATAACATCTCTCTCTGGACAGGTTTGTTAGGAAAATATCTATAACGGTGAGGATGTCGAAATCTATGGGCAGCAGAGGAATAGAAGTGGGTTCCCACAACACTATTTTTCAAACTACAGGGACCCCTGACATCTTTAACACCAAAATCAGTCCTTCTCCTGTGTAGTAGCCATTCAATTATAGAAATTGCAGCAGCCAATTTATGCACAAGGAGCTCCCACAAGCAGCAAACATTGAACGAATGATCTGATTGCAACAATAAAGGTGTAAATATTAGCCAGGACACAGGGATTGACTGCCCTGCTGTGGTTTAAAACAGTTCCGCAGTATGTATTATGCCCACTTTAAAGGGCAACTGAACCTCAATTTGACTTGTTGACCACCCCTCTCTCCTCCCATATACACACATAATGATACTCACAGTGGAAATGTCCATGATGGTTCACCAGAAAGTCAGTCTTGTCTTAGGACCGCATCTCCATTCTGGCAGTTGTAGGCTCAAGTTGAAGCTTGTGGTTCCAGGCTGCTACTCCAATGCAGTCTTGAGGGGAAGCTGTGCTGTCAGAGGCGCTGTCTTGTGGATTGTGCCTTTTCAGACTTAGAATCCCTACAGTGTGTAAACAGGCCCTTTGGCCCAACAAGACCACACTGACTCTCACAGCACCCCACCCAGACCCATTCCCCTATAACCCACCTAATCTACACATCCCTGAATGCTATGGGCAATTTAGCATGACCAATCCACCCTAACATGCACATCCTTGGACTGTGGGAGGAAACCGGAGCACCCGGAGGAAACCCACACAGACACGGGGAGAATGTGCAAACTCCACATAGACAGTCACCTGAGGGTGGAATTGAACCCGGCTCCATGGCGCTGTGAGGCAGCAGTGCTTAACCACTGAGCCACCGAGCCACCATGCCACCCTACAGAGACACTGCTCCAGCTTCTAGCAACTCTTTGAATGAAGACACCTTTCCTCGTCTTGCCTCTAGATTTCATCCCAAACGCAACAATTTTAATTATTTTCATCCAATTGCCAGAGGAAAGACCTCTTCATTTACCAGCATCTCGAAAACCTGTTTGGTGTCGAGGATAGCGATCCTAACTTGGCGACACAATCTGATCAAACTTGAGTGGGTCAAGGGCTGGGGAAAACACTACCCCTGGCTCAGGACCCCACCCCTAACCTGGGCCCCCTACCCACCACCCCAAGCCCTGGGTATTGAGCCACCCTCCCTTAACTGGATGAGGAAATTTCAAAACAAGTGATAATTTATCATGCCCGATCTTTCGCAGTGTAGTGATTCTAATAGGGTCAGCCAACAAGATCCATTGAAAATGAGTTCCCCGATTGTGGCTGTTAATCTGATCCAATCAAGGAGCCCTGGCTGACTCAAAACTAGATGGCATAGGTTTAAGCTGAGAGGGAAAAGGTTCAAAAGGGGCCTTAGGGACAACTTTCTCACACAGAGGGTGGTGCATGTATGGAATGAGCTGCTGGTGGAAGTGGTGGAGGCTGGTACAATTACGACATTTAAAAGGCTTCTGGATGGCTACATGAATAGGAAGGGTTTCAAGGGATATGGGCCAAATGCTGGCAAATGGGACTAGATTAATTTAGGATATCTCGTTGGCATGGATGAGTTGGTCTGAAGGGTCTGTTTCCAAGCTGTACATCTCCATAACTCTGAGTGTCAGGGGTTCTGTTCACTCTGACAGCTGGCTCTAAGGAAGCTGGACCAGTGTCAAGTACTATGTGCATGTAAACAAAGGGTGACTTGGTGATGGGGAACCAGCCCCTGTGGAGTTAATTCACAGGGCAGTGTTAAACTACCTTAGGATCAAACAATGTACAACCCAGATGCAAAATACTGGAACGCACATCCTGGGAGGGGAGCTGAAATGGGCAACTTTATTAAAAAGTACTTGGATGAGCTTTTTGAAATGCCATGACATTGAAGGGTGTGGGCCTAGTGCTGGAAAGTAGGCCTAGTGTAGACGTAGAGCAGTTTTCTTTTGTCAGTGTAGACTCAATCGGCTAAAGGGCTCCATCTGTACTGTGTGATTCTCTGCTGCATTGATAATGTCAGCCTAACCCTTAGGATGGTCTTCATTACCATTGATGCCAAAAAAAGGCCCTGCATTTAGTCAGTATCTTTCATGACCTCAGGATATAGAGTGGCACGGTGGCTCAGTGGTTAGCATCACTGCCTCACAGCACCAGGGACCCAGGTTTGATTCCACCCTGGGGTGACTGTCTGTGTGGAGTTTACACGTTCACCCCATGTCTGTGTGGGTTTCCTGCAGGTGCTTCAGTTCCCTCCCACAGCCCAAAAATGTGCAGGTTAGGGTGGATCGGCCATGCTAAATTGTCCCATAGTGTCCAGGGATGTGCAGGTTAGGGTGGATTGGCCGTGCTAAATTGTCCCACAGTGCCCAGGGATGTGCAGGTTTGGGTGGATTGGCCGTGCTAAATTGTCCCATAGTGTCCAGGGATGTCCAGGTTTGGGTGGATTGGCCATGCTAAATTGTCCCACAGTGCCCAGGGATGTGCAGGTTGGGGTGAATTGGCCATGCTAAATCACCTGTAGTGTCTAGTGTGGGAAATGCAGAGATAGGTAGGGGGTGCGTCTGGGTGGGATGGTCTTCAGAAGGTTGGTGTGGACTCAAAGGGCTGAATGGCCTGCTTCCACACTGTAGGGATTCTATGACATCCCTTACAGTGAATGAAAAGCTTTTTGGATCCTAGTAGTTGTTGTCGTAAGCTAGGAAGCGCACCAACGAATCTGCACACAGCTAGCTCCCACAGTTGTGTAACTGTGATCAGATCATCCATTTTGTCAATGTCAATGGAAGGTTAAATACAGGCCAGAACACTGGCAAAACCTTCCCTGTCCTCCTTCAAAACAGTGTCATAGAATATTTAAAATCCACCTGAGAGGCCCGAGAGAAGTTGGGTTAATGTTCCGTGGAAACAGAGCAGCATTCCCCACAATGCAGTCTGATTTGAGTTTTGTACTCAAGACCTGAAAGAGGCCTGGAACCCAGAGCCTTCAGATTCAGAGCTGCTGGTGACCAATATTTCTGAGCCTGTTGTTACTGGGCCAGCTTGTCCTCTTTGTAAAATTGCTGGACTATATTTGCTAAATAGTTACCTGATCATTTTCCTGTGACTGAAATATGCTCCCTTGTAGATTTTAACATCCCAACGCCCTCCAGTACCTGAGTGGAGACACAGCGCCTACCCGGAAAGTTTCCATTTTGCATTCCCTAAGAGCTGACAAAGCTCCGTGAAGGTGCTCTGGCTCATGGTGTCAATATTTTCCCCAATCAACCTGTTCAGGGATGTTATGACACACCTCTGGAGCAGGTGGGATTTGAACCTAGGCCTCCTGGATCAGAGGTAGGGACGCTACCAGTGCATCACAAGACCCTTCGGATTTGGGATATACTCCCTGTAGATTAGGTGTTAATAAGGATCGTTATGTCTGATATTAGAATCCCTGGTCAAAATGGAGAGCGTCACCTTCTGACAGCAACTTGGGCCTAAGTGTGTTTGAAGCAGACTCGAGTTTGGTTATGATTATTGGTGGCACAATCTGTTCCCAAGGAGACGGGACACGTAGTTTAGGAAATTGTGCATTGAGTACCTGTTGGAATAATGGTAGGGGGTGGGGTGGGGTGTCACAGCCTTCAGGAGCAAGGTTTACTTTTAAAAGGGGAGGGGTGCACTTGCGCAGGTCCACATGGGGCCTACCTCAGGCTGTGCAGTAATCCGGCCTCCTCACAGTTTCTCCTCTCCTCTCAGGCTGTGTGGGCAGAGAGTGCTGCAGCCGTATGCGGAAAGACTGTTTGTCATGTCGCTGACCACAACGGTGACCTTCACTTCCGAGGTGACCCTCACAGGCCCTGGAATCCAGTTCTCCTACAGCCTCTTCAACCAGTCAGACCGTACGTGTGAACCTTCCCTGTATTTTTGTTTATATTTGTTTATAGGATGAGAGTTTAGGCCAGCATTTATTGCCCCATCCCTAATTGACCAGAGGGCAGTTAAGAGACAACCACATTGCTGTGGGTCTGGAGCCACATGTAGGCCAGACCAGGTAAGGATGGCTGATTTCCCTCCCTAAAGGACGTTAGTGAACCAGATGGGTTTTTATGACAATTGATGAACATTTCACAGTCATCATCACTGGGACTTGCTTTTCATTCCAGATTTATGAATTAAATTTAAATTCCAACCAGCTGCGGCTTTGGGATTTGAACCCAGGTTCCCAAAAGATTTACTCTGGCTCTCTGTGTTACGAGCCCAGAAACTCTCCTACGACACCACGTTCCCTCTAGTCACAGATCCTGGTATGTTTCGGTGCCAGATTTTGTTTGGTCATACTCCTATGAAGGGTGGGAATTTGCTGAGAAGGGGGTGGTGAAGGAGTTGGGTTAATTCTTACTCGTAGTCAAAGTAGGGCCTAGTGGGGCAATGGAGGAGGCCTCGTGCAAGGCTAGTGCTGGGAAATGAGACTAGAATAGATGTGTTTGATAACCAGCATGCACATCATGGGCTGAAGGGTCTCTTTCTGTGCTCTAATTATCTATGACCTAATGATGTGTAAAATCTGGGCATAAAAGTGTAAGAACTGAAAGATCTGAATTTCAAACCATTATGTTTTGCTTGAAAAGTATTGAATGACGGAGAAGAAAATTGATAGTCATGCATGAACCAATCAGGTAATATCTCACTGTCGCTGGGTCAAAGTCCAGGAACTCCCTGCCGAACAGCATTGTGGGTCAACCTGCAGCACGTGGACTGCAGTGGTTCAGGAAGGCAGCTCACCCCCACCATCTCAAGGCGCAACTAGGAATGGGCAATAAATGATGCCCATGTATAGAGTAATAGAGACGTACAGCACGGAAACAGACCTTTCAGTCCAGCTCGTCCGTGCCGACCCTGAGGTATTGTCCCATTGACTCTGTACAGCGTCAGCTCACGTGTCTGTCTTCCTCCCTCTGTTGTAGCCTGCCCTGACAAAGTTCTGTGCTCCATATCTGGCCTGTGTGTCACCGAATGTGACGGCCTAAAGGACTGCAGCAATGGAGTGGATGAGAACAATTGCGGTAAAGGAACCATTTACTTTCTGTTGTTGTGCTTGGGAACATTCCTCCACAAACCTCATTTACTGCCAGTGGATCAATCTGTGACTCTCTCAAATATGTCAGGATATACAGCTTTAACATTCCCATCTTTAATTTTAACCCACCCCCACCCTATCTCTAACTTCCTTCAGCCCTACCAGCTTCTGCGATTTTGAGATCATGTGTATCCCTGTTTTCCTTCGCCCCCACCACTGCAGGCCATGAGTTCAACTGTTCTAGACTCAACTGTTGGCTCTAAAATTCATGTGTTTTTTAAAATTTATTCAGGGGATGTGAGCAGCATTTATTGCCCATCCCTAATTACCCAGAGTCATAGAGTCATAGAATAATACAGCATGGAAACAGGCTCTTCGGCCCGAACTGATCCATGCTGACCATGGTGCCCACTCAGCTAGGTCCAATTGCCTACATTTGGCCCATATCCCTCTAATCCCTTCCCATCCATGTACCTATCCAAATGTTTTTTAAATGTTGCTATTGTACCTGCCTCAGCCACTTTCTCTGGCAGCCCATTCCATGTACACACCACTCTGCATGAAGAAGTTGCCCCTCAAGTCTTTTTAAATCTTTCCCTTCTCACCTTAAACCTATGCCCTCTAGTTTTCAATTCCCCATCCCTGGGGAAAACACAATGTGCATTTATCCTATCTATGCCCCTCATGATTTCAGGCCCATCTCAAAAAGGTCACCACCCATTCTCCTATACTCCAAGGAATAAAGCCCTATCCTGGCCAACCTCTCCCTATAACTCAGGCCTACTAGTCCCAGCAACATCCTTGTAAATCTTTGCACACTTTCCAGTTTAACTATGTCTCCCCCATAACAGGGTGACCAAAACTGTACACAATATTTCAAGTGTGGCCTCAGAACTGGCTTATACAATTATAACGTAACGTCTAGCACTCCTGTACTCAGTGCCTCGACCAGTGAAGGCCAGTATGCTAAATGCATTCTTCACCATCCTGTCTATCTGTGACACCGCTTTCAACGAACTATGAACTCATACTAGAGATAAAAGGTACTGCAGATGCTGGAGAATCCGAGATAACAAGCATGGGGCTGGATGAACACAGCAGGCCAAGCAGCATCATAGGAGCAGGAAAACTTGACGTTTCGGGCCTAAACCCTTCATCAGAAATGCCAAGGGTTCTGACTGTTTTTGTACACACACCGAAAGCATCAACACACAGATATAGCAAGTAATTAAAAAGGCAGATGGAATTTTCACCATTATTATGAGGAGATTGGAGTTTAGAAATGGGGAGGTCTGTTACAACTGAACTAGCTGTTGGTGA
>JAHRHZ010000008.1:6839282-6884056 GCA_024137785.1 Ginglymostoma cirratum | reverse complement strand
TGTGTGTATGTGTGTGCGTGTGTGTGCGTGTGTGTGCGTGAGACAGTATGCGTGTGTGTATTTATGTGTGTGTGTGAGAATGTGTGCATGTGTTTGAGAATTTGTGTGTGAGAGAGTATGTATGTGTGTGTGGGGTTGTGTGTGCATGAGGGAGAGTATGTGTGTGTGTAGTGTGTGAGTATGTGTGTGTACGTGTGTACGTGTGTGCGTGAGAGAGTATGCATGTGTGTGTATGAGAGAGTATGCATGTGTGTGTATGTGTGTGTGTGAGAATATGTGCATGTGTTTGTGTGAGAATTTGTGTGTGTGAGAGTATGTATATGTGTGTGTATGCGTCTGTATGTGTGCGTGTGTGTTGTGTGTGGCTATGGTTAAATATTTGTATGTTCTTTGTATTCTAGCTGTACCATGTGACCTGTTCACCTATAAGTGTGCCGATGGTTCATGCGTGAACAAAGCAAACCCTCAGTGTGACTACGTGTCAGATTGTCCCGATGGAACAGATGAGAAATATTGTGGTAAGGTCATTGCTACTGGTAAATGGAGCCCCAGAAATTAAATACGTAACAGCAGCATCTAAAGCCCAGGTCTAAATCCCTCTTCTGAAAATTAAGGCATTTGAAGCATTGTGAAATCAAAAAAAAAAAGTTGTAACTGTTTAATCTCAGGCCAAACCTCCAGGGATTTCTTCCAACAGTGAGTTCTGGGTTCAAGGTCCCCCTGTTTTATCGGAGTGTAATCACATCTCTGAACTGGTTGATTTGAAATTACCTCCATCCTGGGTTAGCAGCAGCCTGCATCTCTGCCTCTGTCTAGTTCTGATCTTCGAACAGAGGCTCCATCACATGTCTAGCGAGGGCACAAGAATAACACAACACACCTCAGGCACTCATCTGTATCTTTATTAAGCCGTACCTCGACAGTTATAGATGTTAATCTGCCCCGAGTGAAGGCCTGGAGTCTACAGTTTTAGGTTACCCACATCTGAGAAACATTTCCCTCTGTGCAGACCTCTTTCTTTAAAGCATACATCACCCCTTGAGAAGGTGGTGGTGAGCTGCCTTGTTCCACTGCAAGTCTAAATGCTGCAGGTAGGCTCAATGTCCTGTTGGGAATGAAATTATACAACTCAACTCCGTGACACTGAACGAACAGTGATATCGTTCCAAGTCAGGACTGTGCGTGTGTTTGGAGAGGAAGATGGTGCTGTTTCCATGGAGGATGGGGACATGTTGCCGAAGCCACACAGCTAATTCAGCACCAGCCAAAGATTAAACCAGGAACAAGGCAGTTCAAATGACCAAACATCCCCCTTGCTATCCCAGTTGGATGGAGGGCTGCTTTGTAATGCTGAATGACGCCAAGAGTATGGGTTCAATTCCCAAACCGCATGAGGTTACCTTGATAAAGGGCTCTTTCCTCATCTGAGGTGTGGTGACCCTCAGGTTAAACCAACGCCAGTCATCTCTCTCCAATGAGAGAACAGTCCCAGGGGGCAGTGAAGAGTCAACCACATTGCTGTGGGCCACATGTAGGCCATACCCAAGTCAAGTGGTAGTTTCTAAAGCTATAAGTGAACCAGATGGGTTTTTACAACAATTTCTTCTTAATCAACATTAGACTCTTAATTCCAGATTTTTATTGAATTCAAATTTCACCAGCTACCGTAGCAGGATTTGAACCCTGGTCCCAGCACATCAAATGGGTTGCTGGACTAGTGGACTTGCAAATATACCACTTGGCTATCACCTCCCCTTCAGACTGTGAGCACACCCAGCAACTATTATTCATTCAACACTGGTTCAGCCACATGAGCTAACCCAACAAACAGATGCAGGGCAGCAGAAACATGGGAACACCACCTCCTGCAAGTTCCCCTGCAAGCCACTCATCATCCTGGCTTGGAAATATATCGATGTTCCTTCAGCGTCGCTGGGTCAAAATCCTCAGATTGCCTCCCTAACAGCATTGTTGGTCTATCTACAGCACATGGACTCCAATAGTTCAAGAAGGCAGCCCAGTACCACCTCCTCAAGGGGACAAATAGGGACAGGCAATAAATGCTGGGCCCAGCCAGTGACTCCCGCAGTGTGGGCCCAGGCTGAAACCTTCACTCCCCCGACAGTGTGGGCCCAGGCTCGAACATTCACTGCCCTCACAGTGTGGGCCCAAACTGGAACATTCACTGCCCTCGCAGTGTGGGCCCAAACTGGAACATTCACTCCCCGCGCAGTGTGGGCCCAGGCTCGAACATTCACTCCCCCAGCAGTGTGGGCCCAGGATCGAACCTTCACTCCCCTCGCAGTGTGGGCCCAAACTGGAACCTTCACTCCCCCCACAGTGTGAGCCCAGGCTCGAACCTTCACTACTCCACAGTGTGGGCCCAGAGTGGAACCTTCACTCCCCTCGCAGTATGGGCCCATGCTGGAACTTTCACTCCCCTCACAGTGTGGGCCCACACTGGAACATTCACTCCCCCCGGCGGTGTGGGCCCAAGCTCGAACCTTCACTCCCCTCGCAGTGTGGGCCCACACTGGAACCTTCACTCCCCCCCCACAGTCTAGGCCCAGGCTCGAACCTGGGGCCAACAAAGCAAGGTAAGCTGACCTCCTGTGTCACCTCTTCCACTGTCAATAAGATGCACCTTCGGATTAATGATTTGCCTCCTCTTCCTCAGAATGCGGCCTTCAGACCTCCATGAGCAGAATTGTCGGGGGAACCAATGCCACTGAGGGTGAGTGGCCATGGCAGGCGAGTCTACAGATCAGTGGCCACCACATTTGTGGGGGGATTCTCATCCATGAGAAGTGGGTACTGTCTGCAGCCCACTGCTTCGTTAGCAGGTAGATCCGTAATGTTGTCCAATTGTTCAAACAGCTGGCGTTATTCCCAGTTTACGGGCATGAGGCAGTTTTGCCTCGCCACCTCATTGTCACCTTGGAATTCAGTTTCACATTGGATGAATGTTCAGGTGCTGTTATTCATTAAAATTGCTTTCTGTGGCTCCTCACAGGTTTGCACCACCTGACCGTTGGACTGTTGTCCTGGGTAAGTTCAAGCTTGACGTTGTCAGCTACCACCAGCTCACCTTCAAGGTGGTAAAGATCATTTCTCACCGGTACTATGATGAAGACACCTATGACCGCGACATTGCTCTACTCCTGTTGGACCAACCCGTGCCCATTGCGCCATTCATATACCCCATATGCCTCCCGGCTAGCACACATGTGTTCGAGACAGACAAAACATGCTGGGTAACCGGCTGGGGAACAACTGAGGAAGACGGTACGTGGCCCCTGGGGGTTAGACTTTCTGCGCGGCCTTCGTTTTGTGCGGGTTTTTGCTGCTCCGTTGAAGATCCAGGGGTTGTATGTCTTGCAGGATAACTACATGTACACAGTACGGCTCAGTCAGTTCGATGGATGGTTTGCAGTGCAGAGCGATACAAACAGCATGGGTTCAATCCTTGCACTGGCTGAGGTTACTGGGATGGATTGTCTCCTTCTCAACCTCACTCCTTACGTGAGGCATGGTGACCCTCAGGTTAAACCGCCACCAGTCACCATCGAATCCCTACAGTGTGGAAGCAGGCCATTCAGCCCATCAAGTTCACACCAGCCCTCCAAATAGCATCCCACCCCCGATACAGCCCCCTACCTTATCCCTGTGACCCGGCATTTCTCACAGCCGATCCACCCTAGCCTGCACATCTTTGGACCGTGGGAGGAAACCGGAGCATCCGGAGGAAACCCACGCAGACTCAGGGAGAATGTGCAAACTCCACACAGACAGTCGCCCGAGGGTGGAATCAAACCTGGGTCCCTGGTGCTGTGAGGCAGCAGTGCTAACCGCTGAGCCACCGTGCCACCCCTGGATTGACTACAGTGGTCTAAGGAGGCAGCGCACCACTACCTTGTCAATGTCAATGAGGAACTGGCTTTGCCTGTATCACAAACATCGTATTAAAGAACGAAATAAAAGAGGGCAGATCAGTGCAAAAAGGTACAGACGAGACATACTTAGTGGGAAAAGCTCAATGGATTGAATGTTCTTCTGATCCTAAATTCCTAATTTAATTGTTTTGTGCAACTATGGCCATGGCCGTGATGCTGGATTGTTGTAAACTTGAGGAGGATGGGAGGCTGTGCTGAACAATAAGAATCGAAGATGACCATTTCTCTGTTTCTCGTAGGGTCAGCTGCAAATGTTCTCCAGAAAGTAGATGTCAAGCTGGTTGATCAGTCTACCTGCAATAAAGCATATTCCTACACTATTACTCCCAGGATGATCTGTGCTGGCTACCCTGAAGGAGAAAAGGATTCCTGTCAGGTATTGCGCCTTGTTTCTGTCTTTGAACAAAAGGCTGAAAAGGTGTAAAGCTGAATTTTCTTAGCCCTACACAATGCCGTTCGGGGTGCTGGGTGGCAGGAAAGCAGTGGAGGGCAGTGGTGGGTGGGTGCTGTTTCAATGGTCAGGAGAGTCAGTGACTAGAGGACACAGATTTAAAAGTCACCCTATGATCCAGACGGCTGACTGAGCAAGTTTTTTTTTATATTATTCGTTCATGGGATGAGGATGTCACTGGCCAGGCCAGCATTTATTGCCCAGCCCTAATTGCCCAAACAGCAGTTAAGAGTCAACCACATCGCTGTGGGTCTGGAGTCACATGTAGGCCAAATCAGGTACAGATGGCAGATTTCCTTCCCTAAAGGACATTAGTGAACTACTGAAATTAGTGAATGTCTGAAGAAGGGCCCAGACCCGAAACGTCAGCTTTCCTGCTCCTCTGATGCTGCTTGGCCTGCTGTGTTCATCTAGCTCTACACGTTGTTATCTCAGTGACTTGCAGAGAGGTTTTTCCCCTGACAATCAGCAATGGATTCATGGTCATTGTTAGATGCTTAATTCCAGATTTACGAGTTGAAATTCCACCATCTGTCCTGGTGGGATTCAAACCCAGGTTCCCAGAACCTAGATCTCTGAAGTCAGCAGATCATGTGAATAGGATAGTTAAGAAGGTGTGCGGGACACTTGCTTTCATCAGTCGTGGCATAGAGTGTAAGAGCAAGGAGGTAATGTTGGAACAAAAACAAAGTTGCTGGAAAAGCTCAGCAGGTCTGGCAGCATCTGTGAAGGAGAAAACAGAGTAAACGTTTCGGGTCCGGTGACCCTTCCTCAGAATGTTGGAGTTGTGTAGCGCATTGGTCAGGCCACAAACTGGAATACTGTGTGCAGTTCTGGTCACCTCACTGCAGGAAGGATGTGATAGCTCTGGAGGGGGTACAGAGGAGGTTCACCAGGATGTTGCCCGGGATGGAGAAACTGAGCCATAAGGAGAGACTGGATAGGCTTGGATTGTTTTCATTAGAGCAGAGAAGACTGAGGGGGGGCATGATCGAGGTGTATAACGTTATGAGCAGCATGGACAGGATGAATAGGGAGCAGCTGTTCCCCTTGGTTGAGGGGTCAGTCATGAGAGGGCATAGTTATAGTGTAAGGGGCAGGAGATTCAAAGGGGATTTGGGAAATAACTTTTTCACTCAGCAAGTGGTGTGAATCTGGAATGCACTGCCTGGGCAGTTAGTGGAGGCTGGAGACCTTACATCCTTTAAAAGATATTTGGATGAGCACTTCAAATATCATAACATTCAAGGATGTGGGACAAGAGCAGGAAATTGGGATTGGCGCGCCTTCAGTGGTAGATATGTCAATGCAGACTCGATGGGCCGAAGGGCATATGAGACAGCCCAGCAATAATACCATTAGGGCATTGCCTCCTCTTTGTTGTGAGTTGTGGTCTGGATGCCCTAAAAGATTGGTTTGAAATAGATTCACTGATAACTTCCAATATTTGGAAAAGGAGCAATCTTCAGGTCTGTGGAGCAGGAGTAACGGATGAATGGCCTCCTTAAAACTTTGTGAATCTAAGCTCACCAAATTCAGTCAGGGTGGTTACCGACTTTAGATCTTAACCTCAATAGATTAAGGCTAGGATAATCAGACACCATGTTTGTTACCGATCACCAGGCATTAAAAGGAGATACTAGATAAGACCAGCATTGGACTGCCTGGTAACAACCCCTTTGTCACTGACACTTGTGAACATTTTTGGAAGTTACTAGTAGCCAAGCAACCAGTTGCACATCCCTTCCAAAAATGTTTTTATAAAGTGCTGGTTAAAACAAAAGTTACCACCACTCCCATTGGGACTTCATGCCCCTCAGAGAGAAAAGGGCATCCTATTCCTTTATTAAAATACAGTAACTTTTATTTTAACTAGCACCTTATAAACCAGCACTCTCGATAAACCCACAAAAATTATATACCTCAAATAGCGCGATATTTACTCTATTATTCTGTACAATCATTACAGCTCTTTAATTTATTTACCTCAATGTAAATACACTTGTTCAATTGAAATGCCACATGAAGTATCAACAGTTGATTCAATTTTGAGTTAATTTCTCTTCAAACAATGCGATCTGCAAGTGGTCAGTTAGAGTACAAAAACAGAAATTGCTGGAAAGGCTCAGAAGGTCTGGCAGCAGACTTGACGCTGAGGTACTTAATGAGATACATAAGGTCAGGTGACCAAAGATCGGTCAACGAGCAACTTTCGATGAGCATCTTGAAGGAGAGAGCTTTGCTGAGGGAATTCCAATGCTGTTGACCTAGCCAGCTATAGGAATGGCCACAGATGATGGAGTGATGAAAATGGGGTTTCAGCATGAGGTCAAAACGAGGGAAGGCATGGAGATCACTGAGGGTTTGGGGCTGAGGTAGATGGGAGTAGAGAGATGTAGGAATTAGGAGCAGCAAGACTGTAGAGGGTTGCCAACTCAAGAATAAGATTTTTGAAACAGAGATGTTGCCAGAATGGGAGAGATCACAGTTTGGCAAGTGCAGGGGTGATGGGTGAATGAAATTTGGTGCAAACTAGACTCTGTGTCATAAAATCCCAGAATCAGTCACAATAATGCAAAAATTGTTTCCAAACCTTGTGGGACAACGGTCAGTGCTGTAGAAGTTATTCAGTATGGCTGTCAGCACCTGTAGGGGGAAAGCAGAGTCAACATTTCGAGTCCGGTGACCCTTCACCAGAACTGATGAATTTTGCCAGCAAATTCTGTTTTAGATTTTATTACTTTTCGTTATTGATTGTAACCATGTTGCCAAGTGATAAAATGCAACTGGTAACTGTGTGCCCACTAGCTCATTTCTGGGAACATGTTCTCCCTGAATGAGAGACAATACTCAAACTTGTTCGATTTTAATTTTCCTTGTTTGTATGTGTCATTTAGTTTAGGAATTGTCTAATGGTCGTTCCTTTTTTAAGCTGAGACATTTTGCTTATTTCTCATTATCCGACGTAGTATGTACCTTCATCTGTCACTTCTCCACAGCGCCCTCTCTATCTCTTCTTTTCTCTGTCTCAGGTTAATCTTTGGTTGATTTCATGCCTACCGAACAGAGGGGTGTATGTGGAGCCCTTTCTGTTTCAGGTAGCCTATCACATCAGCAGATCGCATTTGAGTCAATTAAATGCAAAGTTAAAGCTCCTCTAGCCTATCACAACAATTAATGCCCTAACCTCAGTAATTCATATACCAACAATCTGACTGGCATTACCCACACATCCCGTCCAACACTTTGAATCAATCATAGAATCCCCTACAGTGTGGGAGCAGGCCCTTCGGCCCAACAAGTCCACACTGACCCTTGCAGCATCCCACCCATCCCCATCCCCATCCCCATCCCCCTGGACACTACAGGCAATTTAGCTTAGCCAATCCACCTAGCCGGCACATCTTTGGACAGTGGGAGAAAACCCACACAGACACAGGGAGAATGTGCAAACTCCACACAGACAGTCACCTGAGGCTGGAATTGAACCCGTGTCCCTGGCGCTGTGTGGCTGCAGTGCTAACCACTGAGCCACTGTGCCACCCACCTTTGTGAGTCATTTTGTTGTTGTGATGAACAAGGGGAATATTTATAATACAGGCTTTTGCTGGAACTCTTATATGCCAAGAGAAAGGAAAGACCCATTAGAAAGAACCCAGGTTACCAGAACATTAGCCTAGGCACCTCAATGCCACCACTTCCTCGGGCAAACTTGTATTAGAATCCCTACAGTGTGGAAACAGGCCCTTTGGCCCAACAAGTCCACACCGCCCCTTAGAGCATCCCACCCAGACCCACACCCCTGAACACTATGGGTAATTTAGCATGGCCAATCCACCTAGCCTGCACATCTTTGGGAGGAAACCAGAGCACCCGGAGGAAACCCGTGCAGACACAGGGAGAATGTGCAAACTCCACACAGACAGTTACCCGAGGCTGGAATCAAACCTGGGTCCCTGGCGCTATGAGGCTGCAGTGCTAACCACTGAGCTACCATGCCACCCCCATGCCACAACTGTAGATTGTGGTGTTCCCGTTCTATCTGCTGCCCTTGTCCTTCTAGGGGGTAGGGATCATGGGTTTGGAAAATAATGTCAAAGGACCCTTTGTTGCGATGCATCTTGTAGATGCCACTGTGCATTGATGATGGCGGGAATGAATGTTGGAGGTTGGTGGATGGATGGATGCCAAAAAATGGGCAGCTTTTACCAAGATGCTCAGATGAGGCACCAGAAGACCAACAGCCACAATGGAATTGTAATTCAGTGCCAGTCCATGTTCTGAGGTGAAAGAATGAACAAAGAGACTGTAGAAGGAGAACAACTATTGAAAACAATGAAAGTATGATACAAAAACAGGCCATTTGGCCCAACCAGTCCATTCTAGTGGTTCCACACAAGTCTTCTCCCAATCATGAGATAAGGGAATTGCTGGCTAGGCAGCATTATTTGCTCAGAGGGCAGTTAAGAGGCACATTGCTGTGGGTCTGGAGTCACATGTAGGCCAGACCAGGTAAGGATGGCAGTCTCCTTCCCTAAAGGACATTAGTGAACCAAATAGGTTTTTCTGACAATCGGCAATGTGTTGATGGCCATCATTAGACACTTAAATCCAGATTTTCTTTTCATTGAATTCAAATTCAACTATCTGCCATCTTGGGAGTCGAATCCAGGTCCCCAGAACGTTATCTGAATCCCCAGATTACCTAGAACTGTGGATGCCGTAAATCAGAAACAAAAGCAGAAATTGCTAGTCTGGCAGCATCTGTGGAGAGAAATCCACACTGGACCCCGATGCTGCCAGACCTGCCGAACATTTTCAGCAATTTCTGTTTTTTGTCTCTGGATTAACAGGCCAGTTATGATACAACTAGGCCATTTTCCTGCCCCACCTCACCCCATCCATAAATGCTCCTGGTTACGAAATTGGAACAGCAATGATTCCAATTGATGAACTTCCTCTTTGCCTACAGGGTGACTCTGGAGGGCCGCTGGTCTGTGAAGAGGCGAGTGGGCGGTGGTTCCTGGCCGGAATCGTGAGCTTCGGTTACGGCTGTGGCCGACCGGAATCCTATGGCGTCTACACGCGGGTGACCCGACTCATCGATTGGATTAATGCCAATATTTCATAACCATGGCAGAATCCGAGAGGTTTGGGACGTGTAAGGCAGCCAGAGGCGCTCACGCTGCTCGCACAGGACTATCAATCGGGAACCAGAGATTTCGGCAAATGTTCCAATGGTGTCGGCCAGGGCGTTGAGATGTTGTTGAAGTCTCCTCTGTAAATAAACCAAGCAGCCAATGAACCAACCCCACACACACACACACTCACACACACACACATGAGCTGCCTGAGCTGGTTGCACAGGCATTTAGTAGGGTCAAGGAGGGGTGGGAGGTTTAGCAATTATATTCTTGCGAGGCTTGTGTTATTCGGGACAGTATCCAGTGAGATGTTCTCCTAGCAGGCAGTAATACGGGAATTAGATCATGTCTGATCTGTATCTCAACTCCAACTAACCACTTTGCTTCCATTACGTTTAAGCTGTAGCCTACCCAAAATTTATCAATCTCAGTTTTCACTTGCCCACATCCCTCACTCCAGCCAACAGCTTTTGTCTTGGGAAGGAAATTCAGAGAGCTCCTGATTTCCACTTACGGAACTAAAAAAGGTTACCTGATCTCAGCTTTTGTTTTGGTTCCCTTGTTCTGTATATGCCCTAACCGGAGGAAACAGTTCCTTGCTATCTACCCCATCAACTTTTTGTCTTATTCTTTGAACCTCAATTGGGGCGAATACCTCAAGAATCGTACCAAACCTGTGGCCTCCTGAGTGAGGCATCTGTTCCGAAATCTGGGACTTTTAAAATTTTGTTCTGGGTCGCTTGCTGGTCCCTTCAGATCGAATCAAGATCATAGAATCCCTACAGTGTGGAAACAGGCCCTTCAGCCCAACAAGTCCACACTGAACCTCAGAGCATCCCACCCAGACCCCATCCCCCTATAACCCACCTAAGCTACACATCCCTGCACACTATGGGCAATTTAGCACGGCCAATCCACCCTAACCTACACATCTTTGGACTGTGGGAGGAAACTGGAGCACCCGGAGGAAACCCATGCAGACACAGGGAGAATGTGCAAACTCCACACAGATAGTCGCCCAAGGGTGGAATCAAACCCGGGTCCCTGGTGCTGTGAGGCAGCAGTGCTAACCACTGAGCCACCATGCCACCCCAGAAAAAAGTGCGTGGATTTTTCCCAGCAGGGATCAAGAGGAATGAGGGAATGGCTTGTATTATTGAGAGGAACGGCTCTAATAGACACTTCTGGTACAAAGCAGTTGCTGCTGTACCAGTTCATTATTTTAGTACGAACAAATTAATTAGGAGGAGAGGTAGGCCACTGGGCCCTGCAACCCTGGTTCACCACACAATAGGATTTGATTGTGGCCTTGACTCCACTTTCCTGCTCTTCCCCCCCATAAGCCCCGCTAACCTTTGATTTGCTTGTTAGTTAAAAATCTATCTACCTCTGCCTTAACAAAGAAACATTAAACGATCCTGCCTCTGCTGCTCTCTGGGGAAGAGAGTTCCAAAGCCTCAGAGCCTGATCAGAAGATTTTTATTTTCACCCATCTTTATTAAGATGCCTTACACAGGGTCCCCTTGAATTGCTGTTTGGTGCAGGTCAGATTAATGCTCAGTTGTTTCATTCCACACTCTTTGCCCCAGTCTGTGCAGTTTACTCTGCTTCATCCAAACGCTGACTGTCAAAAGACTTAGCTGAGAGGTAAATGCTAAGAAGAGCCTATAAGGGGTGAATGTACCCGCGGGAGCTCAGATCTGTCGTGAGGTGGTGGGCTTCCATTCTCATTTCAATGCCTTAAGCACAGAAATCCAGCCTGACGCTCCAGTGCAGTACTGAGGGAGTGAGGATTTTTGGACACCTGTTAATCCCTGAGCCCTGACCTGCTCTCTCAAAGGGCTGCCGACGATCCCATGTCACAATTCATAGAAGAGCAGGCGTTCCGGCCAATATTTATATCTCAAGCAACAACTAAAATATTTGGTTAATCTGGCCTATTTGTGGGAAATTGGCTGCAGGGTTTCCTCTATGACGATTCAAAACTGCAGAAGTATTTAATTGGCTATAAAATACTTCAAGACATGGAAGTCTTTGTGTAAAGGCAAGTTTTTTTTGCCTAGATTCATTGGACGGGGTATGGTCTTTGATTTTTGCATCTCCAAAAATGGAAGGCAATCGCCAGTCTATTAATCCGGTGACCAAGGAAATGTTCTGAGGATCTGGGCTCAAATCCCACTGCGGCAGGTGTTGCAATTTGAATTTCAAAAAATGAAATTAAAGAGGGATACGGGCCAGGAGCAGACAAGTGGGACTAGTTTAGTTTGGAATTATATTCGGCATAGACGGGTTGTACTGAAGGGTCTGTTTCAATGTTGTATGACTAATGATGACCATGAAACCATTGTTAATTTTCATTAAAAATCCATCTGGTTCACTAATTCTCCTTAATGAAATCTTCTGTCCTTATCTCATCCAACCCCAGCAATGCGGTTGACTTTTTACTGCCTTCCTGGCAATTAGAAATGGGTAGTAAATGCTGGCCTGGCCAATGACCCATAATCCTGTGGATGAATATTTTAAAAATGCAGATTTTGAACCTTGTGATGCAGTATGTTCATGCTTCAAATACATTCTGTAAGCTGTTGTACCTCAATTCAACTCTCTTCTGGAACTGTACAGTGATACAGAACAGGAGGCCAGTCAGTCCAGCTTTTTGAAAGACCACCCAATTAAACTTACATCCACCCACTCTTCATGTATTTATCCAACTCCTTTGTTTGAAACTTATTGAATCTGCTGCTGCCATATTTTCAGGCATTTTATCTGGATAACTTTTCAGTCACTGTTTGAAAGGAAACCTCCAACTGTCTTCTGCCCAATTACCTTAAATCTGAAGCTTCAGATTTCTGACAGACCTCATCCCAAGGAAATAACTCCACAGAAACTAGTATCCCATCACCAAGTCACCCTTTATTGACAAACGCATCATACCTGACACTGGTCTGACTTCCTCAGAGCCAGCTCTCAGAGTGAGCAGAACCTCTGACACTCCTGTTTATATCTATCAGCCAGGGCTCCCAGATTGGACCAGGTTAACAGCCCCAATCAGGGAACTCCTATTCTATGTGTTCCACCCGGCTGACCTGGTTACAATCACTACGTCTCTCTCCCTCTAAGTCCTGGGACGTAGACCCGTTATTTTTTCCTGTAGTTTCTCCTGGGGTGTTTTTGCCCCTGGTCCAGTTCCTCTGACTCTGCCTGAGATACTGGCAGCATGTACTGGGCCGTAGCCTGCCTCTTGCGCTCAGAGCGTGTCGGCCAAAATTCTTCCTCAGGCAGTAACAGCGTTGAGCCTACAACACCTTCCCTGTTCACTTCATCCTCAGAGGTTGCTTCAACACTAGGCAGAGGGGGAAGAACCCACGGATCCTGACAGCCATACTGGATGTCCTGAAGGGCTCGGTATTATTTGCTCCTGCACCGTTTGCGAGGTTGCATCTTTTATATGGTCCAAGTGTTTGTTCGGGACCGCCTCTCCTATTGGAAACTTCGTACGTTGACCATGCTTTGTGCCTGTGCAGAGCCAATCCCATGTCTCCTACACCAAACATCATCCCCTGAAGTAAACTGCCTGTCTCGCTATGGGGAGTCTTGTGTCTAGTATTGATGTTGCTGATGCTGTTTCCCTCTCCCACCCCAGCTCCAGGAATGTCAGGTTTAACCTGGTACTGAGTCTTCTCCCCATCAGCAACTCTGCTGGAGCTATCCTTGTGGTTGCATGTGGGCTAATCCTGTAATCAAACAGGAACCAGGACAGTTTGGAATCCAGTGACACTGTAGGCTGTCTTCTTATGCTGATTTCAAAGATTGGACTGCTCTTTCCGCCAGACCAACGGACAATGGATGGTATGTCCTTACGTGCCGAATGCCATTCATCTTTAGGAAATGCTCAAATTCCCTGCTGGTAAATGATGACCCGTTGTCTGTGACGAACACTTCCAGGAGTTGATGTATTGCAAAAGATGCTCACAACTTTTCAGTCATTGTCCCCTTGTCTGACGAATGAACTCTATGCACATCCAACCACTTTGAGTGGGTATCCACAATGACCAAAAGAATAAAGTTCACGGAAGGACCTGCACAGTCGACGAGTAACTGAGTCCAAGGTTTACCTGGCCATTCCCACAAAGTGGAGGAGTTGCTGATGGCAATTTTTGGCTTTGTAGCCACTCTGGGCATTGTCCCACCAACAAGGCTATCTCTATATCCAATCTTGGCCACCAAACATAAATTCTCAGCAACATCTTCATTTTGGACACACCTGGGCAATCCTGGTGGAGTTCAGCCAGTATCTGGCAGCGACCTTTGCTCGGGACAATCACTCTTGCTCCTTATAACAATATGCTATCCTCTGCGGTGGTCTAATCTTTCCAGGTCCAGAAAGGTTTCAATTCTGGTTGTGTCGGCCCTTTTGTTTCCCCCCATCACCACCAGCTGTTTTAGTTTTGCCAGGACTGGATCTCTTTGCATCCACGGTCTGATGTTGTCTGTGGTGATCGGAAGGGTGACCAGAAAGTTTAAAACCAGAACGGACTCTTCCAGTGGTGGCACTGGTGGTATATCTGCTGTGGGAGGTGTCTCAAGGCATCGCATTTGACACTTGGCTTCCCAGATGCTGTTTCTCTTGTAATTGTATGCATTCAGAATAAGAGCCCACCACTGAATTTGACCTGAAGCTTTGGGTGGTATGGCCCCTGTCCTCTTTAAGTAGCCCTAGTAAGGGTTTGTGGTCCGTTACTATTACAAATTTACATCTATGAGGATATTAGTGGAACTTTCTCACTCCAAAATGACTAGAAAATCTTTCTTCTCTATCTTCATTCGGCATCAGCCAAATCCTGGGAAGTATACGCTGTCGGGCATTCCTCGCTGCCACCTGTGAGCCAAAGCTACCCTGATACTGTACAGGGAGGCATCGCATGTCAGCACCACATCTCACTGGGATCAGAGTGTGCCAACGCGTCAGATGATAATTGCTACTTCTTCACTTCTCTAAACGAAACATCTTAGCTACTGCACTATTTCCAAGGCTGACCCTTTCTCAATAGCAAATGTAAGGTGCCAGGATGGAGGCCAGGTTATGGATGAACTTTCTATAATAACTCACTAATCTAAGGAAAGACTTAAGCTGCAGTACAGACATGGGAGCCAGGGCACATTTGATTGCCCTCACTTCATGTTCCAACAGGTGTAACCCAGTTGTGTTGGCTCTGTGGCCCAAGTAGGTTACACATATTTTTCCCCCCTAAGGCATGCCCCCACCTTGGAGAAACATTTAAGCACTATGTCTCAAGTTCTCTAAATGCTCTTAATTAGTCTTCCCGGTTATTAGCACATCATCCAGATAAATGGCAACCTGTGGTAGACCTTGTAAAATATCTTCTGTCGTCCACTGGAAAATGGCACAGGCTGACGATGCCCCAAATGGCAGCCTCATACATTGGTACAAAGCCTTATGGGTATTAATTGTAGCATACTTCTGGTAATCCTCATCTGATCACAATTGCAAGTACACAAGGCTCATGTTCAGCTTCATGAAGAACAGCAACCCACGCCCCCTCCAGTTTTGCGTACAAGTTTATTCAGCTGCAAACATCAATTTATCATTTGTTTGAAATCCCCACAAAGGTGAACTGACTGGTTGGTCTTCACAATCAGTACAATTGGTGCTGCCCATTCCGCAAACTGAACTGGTTTGATGATTTGGAGATAACAAGGTGTAGAGCTGGATGAACACAGCAGGCCGAGCAGCATTAGAGGAGCAGGAAAGCTGATGTTTTGGGCCTAGACCCTCTAGGCCTGAAACGTCAGCTTTCCTGCCTCTCTGATGCTGCTCAGCCTGCTGTGTTCATCCAGCTCTACACCTTGTTATCGCAGATTCTTCAGCATCTGCAGTTCCTACTATCTCTGGTTTGATGATTCCTTCGCTTTCCAGCCTCCAGATTTCTTCCTCTACTTTTGCCCATAAGGCACTGGGCGGGCCTTGCGGAATCATGGGATTGCTTCTTGGTCAACATACAAGGTGACCTTAGCTCTTTTGGTAGTCCCTAGACCTTCCTGAAAAGGTTCTGGGTATCTAATTAGGACTTCACTCATGCAGCCATTTTCTACTCGGAAGATGTTGAGCCAATCAAGGTGAAATCTTTCTCAACCAGCTTTGCCCCATCAAGCTTAGGCCCGAGCTTTTTACTACAATCAGTGGTAACTGAACCAGCTGCTTTTCATAAAGGACAAGAACCAAAGTTGTCCCCTTAATTTGTAAAGGTTCCTCGCTATAGGTTCTCAGTTTGGCCAAGGTCTTGCGCAAACTTAAGGTGTGGAGTCCAGAAGGGATTTTGTTAAAAACTAGTTCTGCGATCACTGAAACAGTATTGACATCCATTAGAACCAGGTAACCAGGATGTTTATTTTGATTGGCTCTGATTTGGATGTTGCTAAGCAATTTAACTGTTTCAAACCACATGTAGGTGGAATTCCCAGGGTGTGCACTCTCCTGGATACCGGCCTACGAGTTCTCTTACTCAATTCGGGCCTAGTGCTGACCCGAGTCTGCATAACGGCAGCAACTACAATGGCCTGCCAACCTGGAGCCTCAAGAAAATTTTAAAAATTTGGTCGAGGTTTGTCTTTGTTTTGGGGTTTTTGCTGTGGGCTGACCTAGAGTCCCTCTCTTCAGGATATGTCCTGAGTAAGACTGTGCAATTGCCTTCACTCAAATGGTGTTCCCAAGCTCAGTGAGACTGGCGAGCGTGTCCACTTCCATTGGCATACTCTGTAACTCATATTGCTCTACTTGCAGCATTTTCTAACAATGAAGCTAGTTGTAGTGCCCGTTTGAAGTCCAGATGGGCTTCAGCTGGTAGGCACTTTTGCATGGTTACATCGTTAATCCCATATACCAAATAGTTTCTCAGCATCTCACGTTGGGTGGAATCAAAATCACAAGCCTCTGCCAGTTGTCTCAACCTTGTCAAAAATCCCAATATGGATTCCCCTGGTTCCCGGATTGCCAAGTAAAACAAATAGGGTCTCAGAATTAAAGAAGGCTTCGGATCATAATATTCCCTAGCCAAATCCATCAACTCTTGAAAGGTTTCAGTGTCTGGTGCCTCAGGGAATGTTAGGCTTTTAATAACCAAAAAAGCTGTGGGTCCACAAGCTGTCAGGAGAACTACCTGTTGCTTTTCATCTCTCATCACCACTGAAATAACTCCACAACGGCCATCGCCAAGTCACCCTCTATTTACATGTGCACAGCACATGACCCAGTTAGCTCAGAGCTGGCTCCTAGAGTGAGCAGAACCCCTGACACTCCTGTTTGTCTGTCAGCCAGGGCTCCCTGATTGGACCAAGTTAACAGCCCCAATCAGGGAACTCATATTCTATAAATTCCATCCGGCTGACCTTGCTCCAATCACTACACCCACATTCCCTGCCAAATTAGAAATATTTTTTTCTCTGCTTACTCTATCAAAATCTTTCCTGACTTTCAGTTTCTACTGAATCTCTTTTCCACCATCTCTGCTGTAACTCTAATCTCTCCAGTCTTTTTGACATACCTGAAAATCCCTCATCTGTGGTGTTTTTATTTTAATATAAACATTCCCACTGATTTTGAGTTTTATCGGTTGATATTCAGAGCAGGTCAGCTTGCATGTGTATTTGAGCTCAAGGGATTTCATTTAAATCAGGTCATCTACCTACCTTCTGAATCCTTCACAAGGGATCCAAATATAAAGGTCATTTTGCTCTCCCATAATCTCAAAACTGAGGCACGTTTGCCTTCAAATGGCCAAACCCAGTTTAGATGGGATGACTTTGCACAGAGAATGCTGAAAATGTGGGGCAGATTATCAGGTAAATCCCTGTCAAAATATGCCAGGAGAACCCAACAAGTTTAATGACACATAGACAATGGTGGGCATGAGATAAAGTCTGCTCATTATTCAGATTGGGCTAATCATTCACACCAGCATCGTACAGCTCTGCCAACAATTTGGATGATAAATCTGATTATTTCGTTTGTATTTCCTAACCTGCTGGACAACACAAATGACATTCCTAATGGTCAGTATTCCACAGAAAACTGTCCCATATAATCCAATGGCACAGTGAAGGCTGGCTGTACGTTTATAGATCTATTATGCCTACAATCCACACAAACACTGGCACTTATCAATAAGGGTGATCTGATTTGGAAATCTCAGGGGGATTCTCCACCCCCAACTCAGGAATGCTGAGACTAACTGTTGAAATTGCTCGATTGAAGTTACTAACTGAGGATCTCTATAGATCTACACCTATTCTTAATTCGAATGTATTAGATCACCCTTTACTTTCAGCTGACATATTTTGAACATTGCGGAAGTTAAGTGATTAAATGGACCAGCTCCATTGCTCGCTTTCACAGTGCAATAGGAAAGAAGATCACAATAATCCATCGATCCAATGGGAATCTATGAGGATTCCTCTCTTTCCAAGCCTCTTGGCTTCCCACTGTCACCTATCGGAGCATTAGGAAGATGAAATCATTGAATCTTTTATTCCAATGATGATGCTGGCAGAATGTGAAGCCTACTAGAACCTGAAATGATGGCTATCTCAGACGTAAGTACAAACGTCTAGCTCCCCTCTAGGATCACTTGTCTGAATAGCAGCAGCCACCTCACTCTGGAAACAGTAGACATACTGTAGGGCATTTTGGAGACAGGAAAGTAGAATTTTGGCACGGGCTATCCACATCATCTCCTGTAGCTTTTAGCACATGGTCCAGAATATGTGGTCACCTTCCAAAGGTCTGTGACAGGACAAAAACCAACTCTGAGAAATTCGACCCTGAGATTGAATTGGTTCAAGGCTGTCCATTATCTGGGATTGAGGTTAGACTCCATCTAGCTTCCTGTGGGTTTGAGTTCCAGTGTGTCATTTTCATAGAATCAGAGAATTCTTACAGTGCAGAAAGAGACCATTTGGCTCATGGAGTCCACCCACACCCACCCCACCCCTTACCCTATCCCTGTCACCTTGCATTTCCCATGGCTAACTCACCTAGCCTGCGTATGCCTAGACACTACGGGGCAATTTAGCACAGCCGACCCACCTCACTTGCACACCTTTGGACAGCGGGAGGAAACCGGAACATACCCACGCAAGCACAGGGAGAACATACAAACTGCACACAGCCAGTCACCCAAGGTGGAACCAAACCCAGGTCCCTGGTTCTGTGAGGCAGCAGTGCTAACCGTTGAAACCACCAACCTGCTGAAGTGGACATCTAGGATCAGTTGCAGCGAGGGAGAAAGGTTGTGAGATTGAAGTTCAAACACAGTGTGGGAGAAGATTTAGAGGGAGCTCCATTCTGAATCAAAACTGCTTGATCTGACCGTGGAGTTGGGCGGGGGGAGTGTGATGGCGATATTCAGCATCATTCTTTTCCCCAGGACTGAAGTAATCACCTTGGAGTAAAATGAAAGAAAAAGCCTAGCAAATTTCTGGACAGCCCTTAGGAAGCAGCTAAATTGAATAGCTTTCATTACAACTTTGAAGCTCTCCTACTGCTGGGACTTGACATAGAAAAAATGATGTTATTCTGAAGCTGCTGTGCTTGTAGGAGGCCATTGCAGTACATTTTGTATCAAAGGTATTATGGAATAACCAGTTTCCATCTTTTTATTGTGACCAGGGATTACGAATGTGAGGGTCCTTGCATTATTTGATTCAATGATCACAGGTTTGAGCCATGGAAGGATCTTACAAACACACAAGCCCTGGCTACACTCAGGATGAGGGAAGTGGGTATGGGGAATCTACGAACCCAGAAATAAGTCTCATTGCTGGGAATGGTGTTCTAGGGCCCTGGGAGACCAACCTCAAACAGCTGTAACTGGCCTGGAAAAAAAACATATTGTCAACTCTCCTGAACCTGACTCGGTCCACCATCTGACTAGCAGGTGGGAACCATTGGGGAGATTGCAAGGGGAGCCCAGGCAAGAAGGATCAAGGCCTCCTTCTAAAACCCATGCCCATTTCCCTTGGCCCACAATGACGTCTAGATATACATTGTTCCAACTCACCTCTTCAGGAGCTGCAGTGTCTGAGTAGCACTCCTGGGCTCTGAGCCAGAACACACAGGGTTCAAGTCCTGCTGCAGGAGCTGGTGGCTATAATAGAAGCCATGGGGGTAGGCAGGCCAATGTGCTTCGGTGCCCATTCCCAGCCCAGGTATATGGAGACAGGGGTCATCAAGGGGAAGGGTATCTGTCTAGCAAGACCCAAAATCCAAAAGAATTCAGATGTTTGACATAAAGGTGATCAATTCCCATGTATGTGGGGAAGCTGAAAGAGAAGGCAACTGACTATAGGCCTCCTGGGTTCCTGCCTAGGTTTACCCTGATGAAAAAGTCATTCCCACTTTTAGAAGTGTGGATATAAAGGTCTCAGGTTTAAAGCATCCTTCAGCTGCCTCACTCACTCTGGTGGAGTCTATAAGAGGGCATGGCAATGTGAGCCTCATTGAGCTTCACAAACTTTGGTTCATTTGAAACTCTATTGCTCACATTCCTTGCTCACTGACCTGTTTGGAGAAATGTATCTGTACATTTGGTTAGCCAGCCGTAGTCATGTCCTCTGCAGCAGTTGCTTTTTGTTTCAATGTTTGATGTAGAGGCCATTGCACATGGTACAACCTACAATGTTCTCAGCCTGGCTGCCACCTCTATTTCAAAATTCTCACTCTCGCATTCAATTCTCTCTATGGCTTTGTCCCCCACCCCTCTTCCTTCTTCAACCTTCCCAAGATTATTCCACATCTCCAATGCCAACCTTCCCAAGATCATTTGCAGATGACACGAAGATTGGGGGAGTAGCAGAAAGCATAGGGGATTGTCAAAGAATACAGGAGAATATAGATAGACTGGAGAGTTGGGCAGAGAAGTGGCAGATGGAGTTCAATCCGGGCAAGTGTGAGGTGATGCATTTTGGGAGGTCTAATTCTAGAGCGAACTATACTGTAAACGGAAGAGCCTTGGGAAAAGTTGATGAGCAGAGAGATCTGGGAGTTCAGGTCCATTGTACCCTGAAGGTGGCTGCACAGGTGGATAGAGTGGTCAAGAAGGCATATGGTATGCTTGCCTTCATCGGACGGGGTATTGAGTATAAGAGCTGGCAGGTCATGTTAAAATTGTACAAGACTTTGGTTCGGCCGCATTTAGAATACTGTGTACAGTTCTGGTCGCCACATTACCAAAAGGATGTGGAAGCTTTGGAGAGGGTACAGAGAAGGTTTACGAGGATGTTGCCTGGTATAGAAGGTGCTAGCTATGAAGAGAGGTTGAGTAGGTTAGGATTGTTTTCATTAGAAAAAAGGAGATTGAGGGGGGACCTGATTGAGGTCTTCAAAATCATGAAGGGTATAGATAGGGTTGATAGAGATAAGCTTTTTCCCAGGGTGAGGGATTCAATAACGAGGGGTCACGCATTCAAGGTGAGAGGAGAAAAGTTTAAGGGGGATACACGTGGAAAGTACTTTACACAGAGGGTGGTAGGTGCCTGGAACGCGTTGCCAGCAGAGGTAGTAGAGGCAGGCACGGTAGATTCATTTAAGGTGCGTCTGGACAGATGCAAGAGTAGGTGGGGAGCAGAGGGATACAGATCCTTAGGAATTGGGCGATAGGTTTAGACAGTGGATTTGGATCGGCACAGGCTTGGAGGGCCGAAGGGCCTGTTCCTGGGCTGTAAGTTTTCTTTGTTCTTTGTTCATTCCACTCCTCTGATGCCAACCTTCCCACAATCATTGCGCTTCTCCAATCCAGCGATCCTGCACATTGTTGATCTTCCTTCACCAGCAGATATACCTCTGACTAACCCAGCCTTAACAGCTCTGCGTTCTCTCCTGAGACTTCACCACCTTTCCATGCCCCTTTGAGTCACTCCTAAGAAATCTACCACTTTCAGCTATTGGGTCGCCCATACTAACATCTCTTGATGTGGTTTGGTGCCTGATACCTCTTCTGTGAAGAGCCCTAAAACATTTGACCATGTTAAAAGGTGTTAATATCCCAAACTGTTCTCATTATGGGCACAAGTCCCATAAGAAGAAAATATTCTTAACTTGCAGGGCAAAATGAACATCCGATGCAGCTCGCTGACAATGCGCAGAGTGCTCCATTTTCTTACTGTTCTGGCCTGATGCTACTATAGCCTTCAGCCAAATCTGACTTTATTGAAGGCTGCTCAACATTTTAATTTCCATACCCCTCTCTCCCAATACCCTGCACCAACTCACCAAAACCACAGCACTCCTGCTTTAGAGCAGAAGCTCTCACAATGTTTTTTGGGAAAGATCTGATCATCAAGATTCCACTGGAATTAACGCTCTGAGCTCAAGGAAACAGCATGGGGCTCTGAGGAGAAAATCCAATGGGAGTGGAACTGGTGTAGTGATGCTACACCTCAAATAGGTACAGGTCAAATATTATCACAGAACAATTTCTGCTCCTGGTCACAACATTCAAACTGAGACCAAACTGGTCAAACATTTATTCCACTGGCTCCATATTCACGCCCAGAAGGTTATGTAAATAGGACTAGCACAGCAAAAGGTTGATGTATTAATGCAGACTACAAGTCAAAGAGAATGTAACCATTGCCATTAACATTCACACAGATAAACCCATTACATGTCTGTTCTGAGCCCACATACAGGGGGTTCCCATTCTCCAGGATTGGGCTGGAGTCTTGGGGGAATAAAGATTTATCTCTGGGTCACTACACCCAGGGGTTTAAAAAAGAAATCACAGGAGGCATTAAAAAAATTATATACTGTTACCATGTTTTTGGATCACTTTCATTTATTAGTTGAAAAGGGAGAATTGGTTTGTTGACCACACATCAAGAATCATTCAGTGGAGTAACAGTCTTGTCTACTTGATGTAGGTAAAGTCGCCATATTCCTACCAGACCATAGGCCTGCTGTCTCTTTAAACAAAGCATGCGAGGCCCAGGTGGACAGAGGAAGCACTTCAGTGATATCCTGAAGGCCTCACTGGTGAAGTGCAGCATTCCCACAGACACCTGGGACTCACTGGCCCAAGATCATCCGAAGTGGAGGAAGAGAATCTGGGAAAGCGTCGAGCACTGGCCGTTGGGAAAAAAGCAGAAGCCTGGCAAATAGAGCGATAGGGGCGCACTACCATACCAATGCCCGCCCGACCCACCCCTTCCCACAACCACCTTCTGCCCTGATTGTAATAGAATCTGCGGAAGCTGCATTGATCTGTACAGCCACCTACAGACTCACCCTGAGAGCAGAAGAGAGTCATTCTCATCTGCAAGGGATCACCAATGATGATGAGACAGAGCCAAGTGATAGTGGCTTAATCTGAGTGGCACCAGGGGAGGGGAGAGGAGAGGTCTTCATGGTAGCCTCACCTAGTGCAGGGATGCTGCTGGCATCACTCACCTTTACAAACCAGCCATCCAGCTAACTGAGCTAAGCAAGCTATTTTGTGTAGGAAGATGAAAGTGTTGCAAGGATGGACCTGTAGAATGACCAATGGAGTAGGTGATTATCAAGTTATGAAATCCTCAAAATACATCCAACCAGAGTTGGCAACTCTACATACACACATCAGAATATCTATTTGGCTAGAGTCCAGCTGCACTGATGTTCCAGAATAGGCCTCAGTCTCAGTTTGCCGGAGTGGTGGGAGCGTGGGGAATCAGCCAAGTTCCCCAATCTTTAAACTGAGAAATCCGTAGATGGGTCCACCTTAGGAAAGCCAAGGAGAGGTGTCGAAGACAGAGTATAACAAGCAAAGGTTGTTAAATAGCTTGAGACTTAGAGAGGCTTAGGGCCCAGCCAGTTAGTGGCAGGGCCGCCAGTGTGGCAAAGAGGATCAAGGTTTCACAGGGGACCACAGGGCAGGGTTAGAAATAGGTGGCTAATTTTGTTCAATCACAGTATGTGGGCATCATTAGTTAGTCCAACTTTTACTGGCCATTCTCAACTGACCTCCAGTAGGCAATGGTGAACTGCTGTTCACGTCATGCAGGTGCACCAATAGTTGGATTCTGATTCAGTGACAATGAAGGAATGGCAACATAGTCCCAAGACAAAACGGTGTGTGACTTGGAGGGGAACTTGCAAATGATGGCATTCCTATGCATTATTTACCTTTGATTTTCTAGCTCATAGAAGTCATGGGTTTGAAAGTGCTACCAAAAGATATCTCACGAGATCAAACATTTGATACGTCGACAAAGATTTTTAAATTGCGTGAATCTGATTCCTTCAATAGGGGCTCTTATACAAGCCGATTGAACCCAATATAATTATCTAATACATACTAAGTCTGCAGCATATCATTTCTTTTATTTCACCACCTTCTACTCAAGGGAAAATAGGGATGAGCAACAAATACTGGCCTTTACTGTTTATCCCTATATAACTTGAGTTACTTACAAGGCCATACAGAGGGTGGTTGAGTCACAATGCAGTGCCCCTAGAAGCTGGTGCAACCAGACATAGACCATCCCCAAGGCAAAATGGTGAATCTGAGAGCTTTTTATGACAATTAGGTAGTTTCATTGTCAACATTATAACACAAACCAAAGCCAACATCAGTGAAAAAAGACTGGACAGCCTGGGACCTTTTTTCACTGGAGGTAGGGTTTATAAAATTATGAGGGGTATAGATAGGGTTAATAGTAGGCATCTTTTCCCTAAGATAGGGATTTCAAGACTAGGGGGCATATTTTGAAGATGAGAGGGTAATTTTTTTTTTACATACAGGGTGGTTCACGTGTGGATTGAACTTCCTGAGGAAGTGGTGGATGCAGGCACAGTTACGACGTTTAAAATACACTTTGATAAAGTACATGAATAAGAAACGATGGGAGGGAAATGGGCCAGGAGCAGGCAGGTGGGACTAGTCCAGTTTGGGATTATGGTTGGCATGGACTGGTTGGATCGAAGGTTCTGTTACCATGCTGTATGACTCTTCGACTCTAAATCATAGAGTTAAAGATGTACAGCATAGAAACAGACCCTTCGGCCCAACTCATCCATGCCAACCAGATATCCTAAATTAATCTAGTCCCATTTGCCAGCTTTTGGCCCACATCCCTCTAAATCCTTCCTATTTATATACCCATCCGGATGCTTTTTAAATGTTGTAATTGTACCAGCCTGCACCACTTCCTTTGGAAACTCATTCCATACACACCACCCTCTGCGTGAAAATGTTACCCCTTAGGTCCCTTTTAAATCTTTCCCCTCTCACCTTAAACCTATACTCTCCAGTTTTGGACTCCGCTACTCTGGGGAAAAGACCTTGGCTATTCACCCTATCTATGCCCTGCATGATTTTATAAATTTCTATAAGGTCATCCCTCAGCTTCCAACACTCCAGGGAAAATAGCCTCAGCATGCTCAGCCTCTCTCTATGGCTCGAACCCTCCAACCCTGGCAATATCCTTGTAAATCTACTCTGAACCCTTTCAAGTTTAACAACTGCCTTCCTGTACCAGGGGGACCAAATTGAAAGCAGTATTCCAAAAGTGGCCTAACCAATGCCCTGTACAGCTGCAACATGACCTCCAAACTTCTATACTCAATGCACTGACCAATAAAGACAAGCATACCAAACACCTTCTTCACTATCCTGTCTACCTGCAACAGTACTTCGAGGAACTATGAATCTGCACTCCAAGGTCTCTTTGTTCAGCAACACACGCCAGGACCTTACCATTTGCTATAAAAGTCCTGCCCTGATTTGCCTTCCCAAAATGCGGCACCTCACATTTATCTAAATTAAACTCCATCTGCTACTCCTTGGCCCATCTGATCAAGCTCCCGTCGTACTCGGAGGTAACTTTCTTGGCTGTCCACTACACCACCAATTTCGGTGTCATCTGCAAACTTACTAACCGTGCCTCCTGTGTTCACATCCATTTATTTAATTAACTGAGTTTAAAACCTTAGCTTGCCTGTTGGCTCTAATATCTTCAGATCATTCATTGGAACCACTTGATTAATAGTCCAACACATAGCTAATTAATCTGGAACTTACTTCAATACTTTGGGGCCAAGAATATGTACTAGAATACAGCTTTTCACTCTGCAAGTTAATAACATGGATGACGACAGTTCTAAATCCAAGTTTTCAGAAGAAACTAATTTAGGATGTTTAACAGGTTGTGCAGATAGTGTTATGACTTAATTAGGAAGAGTATGCGGATAATCATACAGGACAGCTCGGTGGTGCAATGGTTAGCACTGTGCCAGGGACCCACGTTCAATTCTGGCCTCGGATGACTGTCTGTGCGGAGTTTGCACATTCTCCACGTGTCTGTGTGGGTTCATTCCGGCAGCTCTGGTTTCCTCCCACAGTCCAAAGATGTACAGGTTAGGTGGATTGCCCATCCTAAACTACCAAGTGTCCGGTGATGTGTAGGTTAGGGACAGGGTAGGGGGTGTGTGGGCGGGACTTGTTGGCCTGTTTCCAGACTGTAGGGATTCTATGGATCACATCCCATTCTTCCACAAGCTGTCACAACGTGCACACAAGCCAAATTACAGAGCTAGGAGAATCGATTACAGACTATTTACTGTAAAACATTTAATTTTAACAACTGTCAGAGAAAACAAGAATTACTAATTTACTGTTATGCAACTTTGGAACCCTAAATACACACACAAGCAACACACCCACGAGCCAATTACACTTTTCCAACAAGTGAATTTAACCACAGCACCTTGCTTTTCAATGGTATCACCATTACTAAATCCTCCCCTGTACTCTATCAGCATTCTGACAGTAACCATTGACCAGAAATTGAACTGGACTACTCATATAAAGACTGTGGCTACAAGACCAGGTCAGAGGCGAGAAATCCTGCAGTGAGCAACGCACCTCCCAACTCCCCAAAGCCTGTCCAATATCTACAAGACAATTCAGGAGTGTGATAGAATACTCCCATTTGCCTGGATATGTGCAGCTCTGATAACCCTCAAGAAACTCAACACCATCTAAGACAAAGCAGCCTGCTTACAAATATCCATTCTCTCCACCACCTACACGGAGTAGCAGCAGTATGCCTGCTGTAAGACGCCCTATAGAGATTCACCAAGACTCCTTACAGAGCACTTTACAAACCCATGACCACTACTACCTAAAAGGGCAAGGACAACAGATGCAGGGGCACACGATGACCTGCAAGTTCTCCCCCAAGCCACTCACCATCCAGACCGTGAAATGTATTGTTGTTCCTTCACTGACCCAGCAACAAACTTCTGGAACTCCCTCTGTAACCTGGACTGCGGGTGTACCTATGTCAAATGGACTGTACTGTTCAAGGTGGTGGCTCATCACCACCTTCTGAAGGCCAACTAGGGATGGGAAATGAATGGTGGCCCAACTAGCAACACCCACATCCCATGAATGAACAAAAAACTCCTTTGCAATTAAGGCAGACAAAAGTTGACATTATTGTAGGGAAAAAAATCTGTAAACATTGAAAAACCAAATTCCAAAGATCGAAAGTCCAGATCTCAAGACTGAGTTACATTTTCTCTCAGCTCCTTTTGATTTCAAAATGATGACATGGTGTTGTTTGCAAAGCGATGATCAATCTTCACTTTGATAGTTGGTCCAGGTCTTTTCTTAGCTAGAATTTCTTTAAGCTTTCCTGGTTTTTCTGACTTTTCACCCATACAGAAAGAGGGGAAAAGAAAGATGCTTTCAGTCTGCAGGCTGTGGCTATGTCTGGCCTGCCCTGCACATACAGCTTGTAAAGAACAACAGCTGAACCAGAGGGGTTATTATCAGGCAGAATTTCCTGGACACAAAGACTCTCGGTATCATTCAATCTCAAAATATCGAATTCATTGCTTTGAAAAGCAAGGTTGTCCTGCACAGCTAAAAAAATGTACACCACTTAATTTTTGATTTGCAAAACCTTCCTGTTTTTTCAGCTACGTAGCCATCCAACTTCCACTCCAGTTTTTACTCTCTTAAGCAGCAAGAGGGACAGTGGACAAAATTCTATGAGAAGTTGTGAGATCACTTTTCTAAACCAATGACCTCCAATACCTAGAACCCCACGGGAGCCCCAAAACCTGGAATTTCTCCTCCAAGCCACACGTCATCCTGACCTGAAGCTAGCTTGCAGTTTTTTCCTTCACTATCACTGGATCAAAATTCTGCAACTTATTTCTAACATCACTGGGGATGTAACTACCCACTCATACACCCAGAGGAAGGCAGGTCACCATCACCATCCTAAGGACAGTTAAGGGCAGGCAACAATTAGAATCACCCACATCCCATGAAGGTATTTGACAAGAACTTTAGCTGTAAGAATTATTAATTGGAATATTTTCTTAATGACAGGAAACTAGGAATGGAGAAGGAGCAGAGATTAGGGTGCCCAAATCGAAAATCACCGAAACCGCATGCACAAGACACAACAAGCCTCATGAAATATTGGCCCTTATCATCAAAGACCAGGCTTGTATCTGCTGAAGTTTAAAAACAGTCCATGGCAACTTGGTTAAAACATACAGGACCTTGGAGTGAAACTAAAACAGAAGTTGCTGGAAAAGCTCAGCAGGTCTGGCAGCATCTGTGGAGAGAAATCAGAGTTAATGTTTTGGGTTGAGTGACCCTTCCTCAGAACTGGGATCCTGGGTGTCTTGTCTGGTTGCACGTGGAAAGGATGTTGCTTCTCGTAGGAAAATCTGGAACTAGGATTCACTTTTTAAACTAAAGACTTTTTGAAGTTTTTTTTAAACTAAAGACCATTTAAGACACAGATAAAGATATCATGTACCTCACAGCGGGTTGAGTCCTTGGAATGCTCTTCCTCATGCGGTGCTGAAAGTAGAATCCTTGACGATTTTAACAGTTGAGCTAGATAGATTCCTGATAATTAAGTCGACAAACTGTTATCGTTAAGTAGATAGGAACATGGTGTAATTTGATCAGTCATGATCATAACAAATGATGAATAATTCATACCTTCACATGAAAAAATGTTGATCCAGACAACAGTTTGAGATACCAGTAGCTTTATTCAACTCAGTTATGAATAAACAGAACAGCAGCATAAAGCAACGTATGTTCTCTCAGATATGCGGATGATGACCAGTTTGATCAAACAGCTCACCAAAAATGTAACGCCCCCCTCCCCCACTTCAGAGAACTCAAGCCAGCCAACCCTGGAAAATTTGAACAGTGCCAACAGTTGCCTCTTCAGGTAATCTCTTCAAGCAGAAACCTGCAGTACACAAACTGTTCGCCTTTGGAGAATCAGAGCCAGCTACTTTTAATGCTGACAATCTAATTAGCTTTTGAATTGACAATCAGGATTTTTTTCAGAAAAATTCTAAAAATAAATGGCTGCTGGTGAAAGAGATGGATCACAAGATACTTACAAGGTAAGAAAAGCCATCCACCCTGTTACAATGCATCCATGATACCAGGGTATTCTCTTCCACTACTCCACAGGGAGTCCATTCCAAGTGCTGACATTGTGTGCATGAAGAACTCCTAAAGTCAGTATTTTTAATAGTTTATACCTGTGCTATTTCTACACTACTACTCCAGATTAGCTTTTACATATCATTGTTTCCATATATCGCATAAATACCTCCAACCGGATCTCCTCCAAAACACCATATTTCAAGGTTAACTCCCTGAATATTCATAGATTTGAGTTTAAAAGTAGTCCTCTCATGTCTTTTCATATTCTAAGAATACACATCACTTTGCGCCATTTCCTTGAAGAAACTGAGATTGAGAGACGAGGTTTTCCCCAAAAGCCTTATTAATTGCTGTTTACCAAGTTGTCATACAGCTAATCCAAGTTAACTTCATTTTGCACTGATGTAACACTAATCGGTCCAGTTGTCTGGATCGGTTTATCACCTTCTCTGAATTCTGGTACTATGTCAGCCTGTTTCTAACATATTAGTATCCTCTAGAACCAGATTCCACCAACCCCTTCATAATGGTCAGTGCCTCAGAATCTCCTCCCACATCTCTCTCAGCACTTTAATATATCTATTATAGATGCCATGAAATACTTAAAAGTTTATGAGAAGATTTGTAGCTCGGGTTGTGGATGAGGTTGTAAACTTGCTTGCCGAGCCAGTGTGTTTGACTGTAAACGTTTTGTCACCCTGCTAGGTAACATCGTCAGTGCACCTCTGGTGAAGCGGTGAGGTTCTGTCTCACTTGTGATTTATGTGTCTCCGTTTGCTGGGGTAGTTGGCATTACTTCTGGTTCTTGATGGAACGCCATCAAACATATTGAACTGGACCCGATATACAAACCACTGAAAAACAGAACCGGACGTGATGTCAACCACCCCAGCAAACCGAGGCATATAAATAACAAGTGGGAGAGAACACCAACGCTTCAGCGGAAGCGCACTAATGATGTTCCCTAGCAGGGTGACGAAATGTCTGCAACCAAACACACCGGCTCAGTGAGCAGGTCTATAATCGCATGCTATGAAATGTATTCAAGACCTTGCAGCTTATCTAAGACTTCTGTCTGATTTATATTGAAATCTTAAATTATACTTTTCAGGGATTGGCGTAACTCAAATCTCACTTATGTCCTGCTCATTTGCATATGGCAACAGAATATCACCCTTATGCGTACAAGGTTCAAACTTACTTGCATCACAAGTGTTTTCACCACTTCTCTAACAATCCTCTTGCTTCTGCACTGCTGAAAGATGTTTAGCATTCTGCTATGTTTCAAAAGCTTTACCTTTTATTTCCCCAGGTGCTATCACATCCTTTGTATCATTTCCAACTTATTTACAAAATTGCGGTTTAATGGACAACACTTCCGTGACATTTGCAAAGAGGCAAGAGGCTTTCAATGGGGTGAAGTTCCTAGTAACAATGCTGCTCTCATGCCCGACTCAACTCTTGTTAAGAAAATGATCATCCTCAATGCCAAAATAGATTAACATGGTGAATGGGAGGACAGAGTGGATGGACTCAACGTATGAAAAAAGCATTTCACTCCAAAAAGGTTGCCAACCCTCCAGAATTGTCCGGGAGGCTGCATGGCACTTTTTAAATTAACACCCAGGAGAAGAAAACTAGCAGGTCTACTAAAATGGGCCTTTTCCCATTTGTAATTGATCATTTCTACTCATTGATAACAAAACACATTGGAGTTTGGAGGAAAAGATTGTTTTAGGCTGGGTAAGAGGGTGGAATGCGATGGAATCTCAATGCCTCAGGACTTTAGCCTATTATTCTACAAACCCTGATGAGCCTACGTATTTTCTTTCTCCACTGAAGATGTACAGCATATCATTCTTCCACTTTTACTTGTAGCATATCACAAATGGTATCCTGCCCGTGGAAGCGTTCCAAATATTCTGCTTCACCAGACACAGACTGAAACTGACCTTATTTAACCCTATCTTAAATCATAGTGGTGTGAACAATGGCTCTGGGTTGGGGGAAGAAGCATCACAAATTTTCTTTTAAAACTTTCCAATGTGCAAGAAACATGCTGGCTTCAACAGCCTCATTTCATTAAAAACATATTCCAAATTTCCATTAAATAATTACAGGATCAAGGCTTATTAATGTATTTCCACGCAATATTTATCAATGACTGTTGTATTATCAATACTATTGCCACATTTAAATAGTTGGTAGCTCAATCTAAATCCTTAGACACTCAGCCAGCCACCTCAAAACTATTTTTTTTTTAAAAAAAGTGTTTACTATAGATTAATCTTACCCTTTATTATAGCTAAAGCTAAAATGTACCAAAAATTCTTGTTTAAAAAGTTAACGTTTTCAAGTACACTCCCCAGTCCCAGCACCACAACTACTCAAAGCTTTGGCCCCGACCATCTGTAAACAAAAAACACAAAACCCGGGGAGAACACAACGGCATCTTGTTAATATTCACTTGCTCTATGGTGTCTACACTGATAACATGCATTGCAGACCTCAAAATGATGTGTCCAAAGTTTTGCCCGATGCAGCAGCAAAGTCCAATAGTGTTACCGCCACAAATTAGGCCCCCTTTAAAAAAATAAATTAGCTGCCATTATCCTGCCAGCATCAGAGTTGCCTTGGGTACAAAAGTACCGCGATGTCCTTTTTATTGTGAGGAATTCCCAGCCATCTGCAACCAACAACACAGAAACAAACGTATTCCCAAGGAAGGCTGCAGTACTGAGATTGCGAGGTCTGAGCCTGCATCTGTCCTCTCAAACTCGAAGAGGAAAGAGAATCCACAAATAACATCAACAGGAGAATTTATAAAGAAATAAAACTGCAGAAACGGTTGTGTGTCCTGCTATGGCTTTTTGGTGTTGTGATATGCTGTAGAGTTCCACATCGTCCATAGAGTGGGATACGCATCGTTTATATAAAAAGGGAAGAAAAGGCGGGTGGAACACTTCCTCTTACATTGTTGAGCCTTTTGCTTGTAAAAGCTGTGGGAGAAAAGTCAAAGAGGAGGTTTATAAACACAGATACCAATAAAAGCTTTTCAAAAAGAAGTCTGATTCAAACCCTTGGCTTTTAAATCAGGTGATCAGTTACAAAACCAGGAGGAACAACGGGCTTCGTGTCTCAGTGGCTTCCCTCCAACACTTTTCCTCTTTCTTTAGGTTCAGAAATCCCTTTCAGCATTACAGCAAGGAGGCAGGAGGCAGCTCACATTTACATTAGCATGTTTGCTGGTCTCTGCCAGGATTGCTCTGTACCCAGCTTCACTAAACAAAGAGCAAAGACAATTGTCCACTGACTGACTAATTCAGTTATTGGTAAGCAGGCAGGGAGAAGGGTGGCTGCCCTCCTTCCACAAAGTCGGAAAGAAGAATTATATTAATTTTCAGGGTATAGTCAAATTTCACCAAGATCTTTCCAGGCAAACTGAATGTTGCCTGCATTCTGTTTTTATATTATGTTTGGCTTGTCTTTTCGTCACAAAAGTGGTGAGTAATCCTTGTGACCAGCCAGTTTGCGATGAGGTTCATCATGTATTCAGAACAACAGCAGCTATCTTTTAGGACCTCGCTGGTGTTTGTCCTTTCCCTTAGCAACCTGAGCATGTACTTTCCTCCCACCATCCTAAATTTACTCATGCAGCAGTCAGACCCAGGAACATGACCAGAACACACCCTTGCGATCTGAACTAGTTATCCACCTCCAATACACATGTTCCTTCAATCTTTCCAGAGGCAATTCAAGTTAATACTAAACAAACTGAAGTTTGATTGAATTACAGGCTGCTTTGAAAAAAAATGCGATTGCACTACAGAGGGTAGAGAGGAGATTTAAGGGGTATCGCAAAGAACAGACAATTTTACCAATGAGGAAATGTCAAACTGGGGCTATTTTCTTCAGATCAGAGGAGACTGAGCTGACCTCTAACTGAGGTTTATAAAATTATGAGAGACTTACAGTGGAGAGAGAGACTAATACCTAAAGGCATGGATCTAAAGTTACTGGCAGAAGGACAGGAGGAGAGTTAAGGAGAAATATTTATATCTTGAGAGCAGTACGATGCTGAAACTCAATGAAATTGTGACAGAAGCATAAACTCTCACCCACGTTTAAAAAAATACTTGTGTAGGCCACTGAAATGTTGTAACCTACAGTGTTCACGGACCAAGAGCTGTAAAGTAGGATTAAACTGGTTAGTTCTTTCACTGCCAGCTGCAACACGAGTCTGAAGCCCTATTATGATCCCACAAATGTTCATCTATTTTAACTAACTTCCCATTTGGTTCTGTAGAAGTAGAATCCAACGTGGGCTGGGATGAGGTCAATGCTTACAAGCAAATTATTGCTGAAGCAAAATCCTAACAGTCTGAGCTCAAATAATCCCCATAACAAAAGGTCAAAGAAACCATAATTGAGCCCTTTTCCCTCTCATCCCTAAATGCCTGAAGAGCTGTATTTATTGACCTGTCATAGGCACTTTCAACAGACAAATAGAAGACTGCAACCAAATCAGGTTACTCATCCATTAATTAGCAGAAAACAAAACTCTATGATGTTAAACTATTCTCTAAGTAGGTAAATAGAAACACTACACAACTAATTTTCCGTTAAAATATATGTTAGGCATGCATTAAAGGTACCCATCACTTGCAGATCACCTACCCTATCTGTACAACTAGGCTAGTCCAAAGCTACACAAATTCACCAGCCACTTATTCCACGTTGTAACTGTACCAAGGACAACTAGTGTAAATGGGAGGATTGATGGGGAAGGTTCTAAATGTGATGACAGCACATTAATTAGGAAAGAAAGACAAGAGAGAGTCAGAGTATGTAGTAACTCTGAAAAACTAAACTGCATTTATTTCAATGCAAGGGGTCTTACAGGGAAGGCTGATGAACTCAGGTCATGTTTAAGAACATGGGATAGGGATGTCATAGCTATTACAGAAACTTGGCTGAGAGATGGACAAGACCAGTAGCTCAATGTTCCCTGTTTTAGACGCTATAGGAAGGATAGGAAAGGAGGTGGCGGGGGGCGGGCGGGTGGTTGGTGGCACTTTTGATTAAGGTATACATCACTACTGTAACTAGGGAAGATGTTTCTGAAAAATCATCCAGTGAAAATGTACAGGTAGAAATTACAAATAAGAAAGGAAAGATCACTTTGATGGAATTGTACTATAGGCCCCCAACAGTAAGAGAGAGTGTTTGAGAAACAAATATGTAGGAGATCTCAGATTTATGTAAGTATAATGTTGTAATAATGGGTGATTTTAATTTTCCAAACATTGACTAGCACTTCCATAGTGTTGAAGGTTCGGATGGTGAAGAGTTTGTCAAATGTGCTCAAGAAAATTTTATCAAAATGTGGATGTTCCTTCTAGACAAGGAGCAAAACTAGATCTTCTTTCAGACAATGAGGCAGGGCAGGTGACTGCAGTAAAAGTGGGGAAACACGTTGGGTCTAGCGATCATAATTCTATTAGTTTCAAAACGGTTATGGAAAAGGATAAGCTTTCCATAAAAGTTAAAGTTTTTAATTGGAGTAAGGCAAATTTTAATGATGAGACAAGACCTTATAAAAAGTTGATTGGAGTAGGGTGTTCACAGGTAAAAGGACGTCTGACAAGTGGCAGGCATTCAAGAGTGTCATCATGAGAGTTCAGAGGCATTTTGTTCCAGTTAGAGTGAAGGGAAAGGCTGGCAGGATTAAGGAATAATGGATGAATAAAGATAATGAGGTTCTAGTCAAGGAAATAAAAACGATTTTTTAAAGATGTAGACAACTCGGTTCAATTTAATCGCTTTAATATAAAGAGCATAGAGACAATCTTAAGAGAGATATTAGGAAGGCAGAGGGAATATGAGATAGCATTGGCAGATAAGGTCAAGGGTAATCCAAAGAGATTCCACAAGTACGTTACAAGCAAGAGGGTAATTAGAGAGGGGGTTGGGCCTCTTAAAGCTCACAGAGGTCACCTTCATGTTGAACCCCAGGAGACAGGAGAGATACTAAATTAATATTTCATTCCTGTTTTTACTGTGGAGAAAGAAATGGAGTCTAGAGAATGCAGAAAAATAAACTCTGATGTTTTAAAAAACAGTTCACATTATAGAAGAGGAAGTTCACGAGGTCTTAAGAGAATACAAAGGTGGATAAATCTCCAGGATCAGATCAAATGTCCCACAGGACATTGTGGGAAGTAAGAGAGAAAATTACGAGACCCCTTGCAGAAATATTTGCATCATCTACAACTACGGGTGAGGTGTCTGGTGACTGGAGGGTGGCTAATGTCGTAGCTTTAAGAAAGGTTATAAGGAGAAACCAGAGAACTACAGACCTGAGAGTCTGACTTCAGTTGTGAGGAAATTGTTGGAGGTGATTGTAAAAGATAGGATTTATGGACATTTAGAGAGGCGAAAATTGACTAGGGACAGTCAGCATGGTTTTATGCAAGGAAAATCCTGTCTCACAAATCTTTATTGAGTTTGAGGAAGTTACCAAAAAGATCAATGACGGCAGAGCAGTAGACGTTGATTATTTGGATTTTAGTAAAGCCTTTGACAAGAATACATATGGCAGACAAATGAGTAAATTTCGGTCACATGGGATTCAGGGTTAAATTATTAATTGGATAACTGCAGGAGACAAAGTGTAATGGTGGAGGACTGCTTTTCGGACTGGAGGCCTGTACCCAATGGTGTTCCACAGGGATCGGTTCTGGGTCCTCCTTTGCTTGACATTTTTATATAAGTGATTTTGACGAGAATATAGAAGGCATGGTGAGTAAGTGTGCAAATAACACCAAAATTGGTGGCATTGTAAAGAGTGAAGGTTTTCTAAGATTACAAAGGGATCTTGATCAAATGGATCAATGGGCTGAAAAATGGCAGATTGAGTTAAATCTGGATAAATGTTGAGGAACAACAAATGAGGGAAGGGCTTATACAGTTAATGGTAGAGCTTTAGCTAGTGCTGTTGACCAGAGGGACCTAGGGGTGCAGGTACATAATTCTTTGAAATTTGCATCACATATAGACAGGATGGTTAAAAAGGCATTTTTCACACTTGCCTTAATTACGCAGTCCTTGGAGTACAGGAATTGGGATGTTAATTTGAGGTTGTACACGACATTGGTGAGGCCTCTTCTGGAATACTGTATCCAGTTCTGGTTGCCCAGCTATAGGAAGGATATTATCAAGCTGGAGAGGGTTCAGAAGAGATTTACCAGGATGTTGCTGGGTATAGAAGGTTTGAGTTAAAAGGAAAGGCTGGATAGGCTGGGATGTATTTCACTGGAGCGCAGGAGGTTGAGACATTACCTGATAGAAGTTTATGAATTAATGACAGGTATAGGTAGAGTTGATTATAAGTTGTCTTTTCCCTAAGACAGGGAATTTCAAGACTTGGGGGCACATTTTTAAGGGGAGAGGAAAGATTTAAAGAAGATTTACAGAGGGTGGTTCATGTGTGGAACAAGCTTCCAGAAGAAGCAGTGGATGCGAGTTCAATTACAATTTTTGAAAGACGTTTGGATGGATATATGAATAGGAAAGATTTGGAGGGTTATGGAACAGGAGCAGGCAGGTAGGACTGGTTTAGTTTGGAATTAATTTCGGCATGGACTGGTTGGACCGAGGCGTCTGTTTCCATGCTGTATGACTCTATGTAATAGAAATATTGAAAAACTAGAGCTTTACATAGAAAGGAGGAGTGAAGAAAATAAATGACAAGGAAGAAAATAAAAGAAAAAAAAATTATTTTTTATAATTATAATTTTTATAATTAACATAAAAAATAATTATAGGGGTGAGACGTAAGAGATATACCACTCTAAAAACAAACTCCTACCAATACAAATCAAACCAACACACATGCAAAAGCGAGGCAAGTATACACACAAGCACATATACAGGAGGGCACCCATACATAGCTCAATGTATACACAAAAGGTGTATATGCACAAGTGTCTATGGGAGGAGCACATAAACAAACGAGGAAGTGAGCTGCGCACACACAGAAAACAAAACTGCATGCACACAATGTACACAGGAGCCAGATGTGGATAGCACCCTCATACAAAAGAGGAATATACACGAAGGATCATAAGGGCATCAGACACTACCATATCCAAATGCATCATGACAGCAGAAGCAGGCATGTGATGAGGAGCAAGTAGTATTGGCAAGCATAGAGTCATATAGCAAGGAAATAGACTCTTTGGTCTAACTTATCCATGCTGACCAAGTTTCCCAAACTGAACTAGTCCTATTTGCCTGCATTTGGCCCATACCCCTGCAAACCATTCCTATTCATGTACCTATCCAAACGTCTTTTAAATGTTGTAACTGTACCTGCATCTACCGCTTAATCTGGCAGTTCATTCCGTATGTGAACCAGCTTCTTTGTGAAAAAGTTGCCCTTGAAGTCCCTTTTAAATCTTTCTTCTCTTACCTTAAAAAATGCCCTCTAGTTCTGAAATCACCCACACTACGGAAAAGATCTTTGCTATTCACCTTATCTGTGCCCCTCATGATTTTATAAACCTCTATAAGGTCATCCATCATCTTCCTAACACTGTAGTGAAAAGAGTCCCAGCCTATCCAGCTCCTCCTTATCACTCAAACCCTCCAGTCCCAGCAACATCCCGGGAATTTTTTTCTGAACTCTGTCCAATTCAATATCCTTTCCATTGCAGGGTGACAGAACTGTACACAATACACCAAAGTGGTTTCACTAACATCTTGTACAACCTCAACATGATGTCCCAACTCCTATACTCAATGGTCTGAACAATGAAGGCATGCATGCTAAACACCCTGTCTACCTGTGTTGCAACTTTCAAAGAGCTATGTACCTAAACCCCTAAGTGTCTCTGTTCAACAACACTACCTAGGGCCCTACCATTGACTGTATAAGTCCTGCCCTTGTTTGTTTTACCAAAATACAGCACTTCACATTTATCCAAATTAAACTCCAGCTGCCACTCCTCAGCCCATTGACCCAACTGATCAGATCCCGTTGTAATCTTAGATAATCTTCTTCACTGTTGACTATACCACCAATTTTGGCGTCATCTACAAACTTACTAACTGTGCCTCCTAAATTCTCATCCAAATCATTTATATAAATAACAAATAACAGTGGACCTAGCACTGATCTCTGTGGAATACCGCTGGTCACAGGCCTTCAGTCTGAAAAATAACCCTCTACCACCACCCTTTGTCTCCTACTGTCAAGCCACTGGGAGGAGGTTTGAGAGTGCGGGTACATAAAAAACTGTACCACGAGGGGACTGGTGAAAGCAATAAGTTTAGGAAAAGGTGAAGCCACATAATGACAAAAACTAGGATAAGAGATTCTACATCGGAGGCACTATGAACAAGGATAAAGGTCAAGCCTGATGGATGAGCATAACTTATTACAGGATAGGATGCAAGCAGCTGTGTTTCTGATAAACTGAAGCTGATGAAGGATAAAGGATGGAAGGCTAATCTGCAACACATTTGAATAGTTGAGTCTTGCAGGTAATAATAATAGACAAGGATTTCAATGACAAGTGGCTGAGGCAGAGATATGGAAGTTAATGGTCTTTCTGACAAGCGTATATTGGATTCGAAGCTCCATTTGGGAATAGAAAAATTGTGAACAGTCTGGTTCCAAGTGACACAATGGTTGGACGGAAGTGGTGGCAGAAGCACAGTTTGTGGTAGGGGATGGAGGGTGATAACTGCAAACTTCCCAATGTTTAACTAGGGAACTAGGATTTTGTTTCAAAAAAAAGAGGGAACTGGTAGCGCAATGGCAGTGTCAGTAGAAGAGCAATCCAGAGGTTCAGGCTAACGCTGTGGAGGTAAAGGTCAAAATTCCATTCTGGTCACTGAAGGAGTTTAAGGTCAATTATTAAATCTGGAATTGAAAGCTAGTCTCAGCAAAGGTGACCACAACAGCATCATAGTTTGTTGTAAAAACCCATCTGCATCAATAATGTCTCTTAGGGAATGAAATCTGCTGTCTTTACCCTATTTGGCCTACTGCAGATCCGTGCAATGTGGCTAACTCAGATTTATCTGCTAAAATGGCCAGGAAAGCCAGAGTTCAAGGATAATTATGGATAGCAATAAATGCTAGACCTGCCAGTGATGCCCACAGCCTATTTTAACTGAAGGATATCACAGGTAGAGGTCACAAGTGATGGAGAAGTATTGTTCACTTGGAAGGAGTTAATTAAAAATAAATGCAGCATGTGAAGGTGACCAAGAACACAACCATAACGGTAAAAATGAAACTAAGCACTGACATGCCATGGAATTGGACAATGGAAAAGAACCTTTGGAGGCAATCATTTGTGGCAAACATTGACAATTAGACAGACTTGCCAACATAAATCTGAGGGTTCACTTGCATACATATGAATCCACACAGGTGAAACATGCATATGACACACATTGGACAAGTACCATAACACTCTCACAGAACTCATTAAGTGGCACATACACCAATAATGGATTACTTGCTCACTCAGGTTTGGCCAAATCTCGTTTAAAGATTACTTATTTTTATAATAATTTACAACACAAGAACAAATGCTGAAACGGGCCCACCACCAACTCATTCTAAATCACTACCAGTTCTCACCACCATGTACGTGAGTTACATTTTATTCCCCGTCATTCATATCACAATCAGCTTCCTCGTCCTCGCCCTTTATCCAGCATGCAGCATGCACAAGGGGTCAAATGTTAAACAGAAAAGAAAAGTGGCTAAAGATCAAGAAATAATCATTTTGATACTTGTAAAACATTCTGAAGTTTTTAATCAGAACATGCACAATTTACCAAATAGTTCAGCAGTTCACAGACACTCTGTCGGATTAAATGAATGATGTACCGGAGGCCAGACTCAATGGAAAGTGGCCATGATTTCATATGCAACCTTGGAAATGATATGGGCTAGAGCAGTCCCAGCTACTGGGGCCTGGTTTAAACAAAGATAAGGTATAACCTTAGATCACAAAAAGGAACATTAGAAACAGGAGCAGGATTAGCCCATTCAACCTTCGAGCCTGCTCCACAAATCAGTAAGATTGTGGCTGAGCTCCTACATCAAACTCCATATTCCACTCCTATACCTTTATTGCATTTTGTGAAAAATATTTTATTACTTTAAAATACTCTTTGAACTTGAATATTTACTGCTAATTTTATTAGATTTGTCTCATACTCTTGTAGTATAATAGCATGCAGTTCAATAGTGACAACTTGGGTCAATGTCAAGATCAGAGTGAATTAGCAGTCCCTGGAATCCAGGGCTTGACATTGCCAGCCTGCACAACTCAGAGAGTCATTGGCAAACAGACAGAAATGCCTTGCCAATACTCTTCTTTGACACTCATGCATGGGTCTCCACCTAGTAGCACTAGGCTGCCCCTAGAAAACAGCTAAGTAACTTGAAAATTAATTATAAATCATTACTATGTATAAAAGATGGTCCAGATCATCATTACATTAGACTACAGCCACATGTTATCTGCAGTGAACTAACTGCACACCAACCAATTTAAAATGGTTGCAGCTCACCATACATTGCCTCTCTGCCTTGACTGAATTTCTCCCTAGACTCCCGGCTCACCTTAGCTTTCCTGCTCGGTTCACAGCTTATCCCATTGGTGGTGTTATGCAGCTCCTTGGAAACAACACACAGAAATTCTGCCTGGTCTTCATTCCCATAGTTGTACGAAGATCCAATGCTGACCAACTGCAAAAATAACAAAGAACATTTAGACAGAAATCCTTGATGTATAGGAAATCCTGTCCTATTCAGAGTGGCTTAGAGAAAATGGATCACCACTGAACCAGAAATGTATGTTATGAGAAGTAGCTCAAGGTTTTGGTCAAAGAGCTCAGATTTAAACAGCATCTCCAAAAAGGAGCGAAATGGATGGACTGACCAAGTTTAAGGATAGGTACTGAGGAAGAATTTGGGGGAAAGAAATTTCAGAGAGCAGGATACACATAGTAAAGGAAAGGAAGACATACACGTAGCACTGTCAAGGGAATGCAGATAAAGAGGGTCACACAAAGAAATATAAAGGTGCTTCATCTCCAAAATATAACTGTAACATATTCTGGCTATTGGCCTAACCATGCATCCATTCACACTCTAAACTCAAACAACTACTAAACCCCAGTTACCAGTCTTGATACAAAATCTCTTCAACCACTTTTCTCCTAATTACTCTACTCTGGTCATTAATGGTCACTTTTATTGTATCAACCACTCGAGGTAAATTCTACCAACCTCCCAGCTACCTAAATTTGACAGGTATTCTCTCTGCTCTGGACAGGGAACAGGAGCAGGGATATGCAAATATAGCACTTTCATGTTACTACAACCCATTATCAAGCAAGCATAACAAAACTGCAAAGCAGCCTCACCTGTTCAAACTTCCAGCCATCAGACATGGTGGAAACCATCTGGGTCAGCTCTTCCTCCTGACACTGAAGTACCCGGTAAACATGTTTTGTAGGAAGCTGCAGAAATGGAGAATACAGGCTATAATTAGCCTCTTCCGTTAAAACATATTGCTACATGTAGGGTTTGATCTGGTTCACACTAATGCAATCATTTTACAATTATAATAAACCCGTGTATAACACTGCTGTTTTGGTTGCCTGTTTTACGAAAGAGCGCAATGAATTTACCGATCAAGTGCCTAAGCTCTTGTGAGCGCTCTAAAGGAGCAGTTTCCCTCCTGTTCAATGGGAAATCATTCTTGTAAGACAGCACTTACAGGGAGATTTGCTATTAACAAAACAATTAAACCACTGACTTAATTGAATAAAGCACCCTTTTCACAGAATCTATATCCCACCAGGGATTCTCCAATACCTCAGTAATATTTTTATATCACTCATTTCTCATAAGTACATACACTCAGTTTCAAGAGATGAAACCAGCTTGCCATGCAAAGAGCTGAAGAAATATATAATTCAAATACAAGTAACCAGATTTTATTGCATCGTAGTCACTATCCACAGTTCAATCTTAGAGACATTTTGAAGGAAACGCAACTTCTGAATTTTTTAAAAATTAATTTCGCAGATTTTGATGAATGATCACATGGGACACAGATTTTTCAGATAGCAAAATAGGGAAAAGTACTGAGGGAGCTACGCGTAAATCAGAAGTTCAACAAAATCTCAATCAAGGTTTTAGCAACCTCACTTTCTAATTCAGAGTTTAGCTGCACTAATGCTATATATAATGCTCTGTCCCTACAAATGAGTTTTCACACCGTCAAGAAATATATCTCTTCCTTCTACTGTAATGAATCCCAATATTTCAGTCACACTGTTGGATTGAAGCTTATAAATGCTAAACTGACATGAAATTGTTCAGCATTTGTCACATGTCCCTGACTGCCCTTTAAGTGGCTTGCTAGGCCATTTCAGAAGCTAGTCAAGAGTCAACCTCATTACTGTGGATTTGGTATCAAACACAGGTCAGACTACGCAAGGATGGGAAATTTCCTTCCCTAAACAGCATCAGTGAACCAGATGGGTTTTTACAACAATTGATGATAGTGGTCACCATTATCAAGACTAGCTTACAATACCAGATTTATTAACTGAATTTAAGTTCCACCAGTTGCCTTGGGAGAAAGTGAACCCTTACCTTTGGAGGATTAGCTCTAGCTGGCAGGTTTTACTTTCACATCCAATATGTGATAAATGGAAACAAAAAGTCAGTTATTAAAAATTTAAGATGTGGTCAAACAGCTAATGGCCTCTATCTGAAGTACGATATTTCTAAATGAGTTCATCAGCTGTGGGCTGACATCAGGAGCCAAACACTACAACATACACCAGATAAATGGCAAAGGTTTGTTAAAATTTTCATTCAAACTTTCAACTTCTCCTTTAAAATAGTAGGTGGAAGAATTTCATAACAGATTAAGCATGCAAATCCTGCTAATTTGCAGCATAGCTGTTTTCTAAAAATCAAAATGTTACTGTGTCTAGTCTAACCCTTGATGTTAACACCATCGATGGCCTGTCACAGTACTAGTTTAAGAATCCAGAATCTGAGCTCCCCTGGTGGCTAGGTTGGCAATTACAGTGAGGATCTAAGAAATTTCAAGGTACAATCCCAATCCCCGCCAGGTTTTCCAAGCCATGGATTGGGGCAGGGGGCTGACTCTGGGTGGGATGCGCTTCGGAGAGTTGGTGTGGACTTGATGCGCCAAATGGCCTGATTCCACACTGTTGCCATTCTATGAAGCATGTCCAAAAGTAGCAAGATTTTAACAATATCCAGGTCTGGACTGATAAATAGCAGGTAACATTAACATAAGACAACTGCCAGCAAATGACCATTTCCAATGAGAGAATACCTAACCACTAATAATCCCCTTGACATTCAGTCATCACCATCACTGAACTCCACCCACTGTCAACATCCCGGGGATTAACACTGACCACAAACTGAACTGAACTAGTTAATAAAGAGAATATAAATACCATGGCTACAAGAGCAGGACACAGACTAGGAATTCTGCAGTGGATAATACATCTTCTGACTCCCCAAAGCTGTCCACCATCTATAAGGCGCAAATCAGAATTGTGACAGAATACTGACCACTTTCCTGGATATAGGCAGCTCCAACATCACTCAAGAGGCTTTACACAATCCAAGACAAAGTAGTCTGCTTGATTGATAAAATATCCTCACACAGTCACTCCCTCCACCACTGACGTGCAGGAGCAACAGTGTTTCCCAGGTGCAAGATGCAATGCAGAAATTCACCAAGACTCCTCCACCAGCACCTTCCAAACCTACTCCCAGTGTCATCTGGAAGGACAAGGGCAGCAGATACATCGGAATATTATCAGCAGCAAATCTCCCTTTATGCCAATCACCATCCTGACTTGGAATTATGTTACTGTTCCTTCAGTTGCACTGGGTCAAAATCCTGGAATCCCCTCCTTAATAGCACCGACTGTCTACCTACACCAAATCGGGTGCAGCAGTTCAAAGCAGCAACTCTACCACCTCAAGGACAACCAGGGATAGACAAATACTGCCAAAGCTGGCAATGCCTGTCCCACGAATGAATTAAAAAAAAAACACTAATTTTGGGAGAGGCTAAAAATTTAAAGAATGGAAAGACAATGTAATGTTTCACTTTTTTGTTTCAACCCCACCATACAGTACGCCTTTCCTTACCTGTGTGGGTTTACAGTCTCGCTCCTTGATCTTCTCTTTCACTAACTTAATGAGAGGTGCTATGTTGTAAAACTCTGCTTCTTCTAGAACCCCTGCAAAAGAGAAACATTACAATTGTTGCGACATTCCACAAGTGTCAGCACGATTCACTGTCACCCTGGCAGGGTTATACATGACATAAAAGACCATCTGAATCTAATTACAGAGAGCCCTACTCGAAAGTATATGTTTGCACATTAAGAATGGACTACTGTAATCCACGAGAGCATTCTCCACAGTCAGACAACCTTCAGGTTGAGCCTACATGTGGATGGCCACCTGACCATGCCAGTAAAAGAAAAAGAATAATGAAATGTATCAGAGATAAAAGGTACTGCAGATGCTGGAGAATCTGAGATAACAAGCATGGGGCTGGATGAACACAGCAGGCCAAGCAGCATCACAGGAGCAGGAAAACTTGACGTTTCGGGCCTAGACCCTTCAGGTCTAGGC
>JAHRHZ010000008.1:6817350-6838882 GCA_024137785.1 Ginglymostoma cirratum | reverse complement strand
TCCACACCTTTGTCATCATCGCTGAAAATAGTTAATCCTGTGGAGAGAGAAAAAGCTAAAGTTTCAGTCGACAACCATTCTACCACTCAGATTCTTGCCCCATGGATGCAGCTGGACTTGAGTACTTGAGCACACTTAATCCATAATGCTGTTCATGACGTCTCTGTTTTAGACTTAAATTTGCACATTGCAGCAAATGGTTAACTATATGGCAGGATTGAATTGCCGATCAGTAGCCTCAATCTTAAAAACTTCAGCTAGATTATTTCAATCTCCTTCTTCTGAAGAAAACTCATTAATAGCATGATGTACATTCACCAGAATAAATGAGCCAATAATGGGAGAGCCAATAATGACTGTTATCATTTAGTAGAGTCTGGCAAGATGCCCAAGACTAAATGGAACAAAAAAACAGATGATAGTTATGTTAGTTAAGGAATAATTGAGCGAGAACTGAGTTTTAAATATGGGGGAAAACAGGTAATCAGTGTGCTGCGAGTTTTGCAACTTGCAAGTTGGAATAAAATACTGACTGGAAAAGTATCTACTTGGACTCTGTAGACCCACCCTTTAACCTCTGTGGTCTAGCACCTACCTCTGGGCCAGAAGTCTGGATTCAAGTTCCAACTGTTCCAAAGGTATGCCACAACAAGTCCAAACAAATTGTTTTTTTAAAATCCACACGAGGCTACCAATGCATTTTTTAAAAACATTGTTAACAAAACATCCCATTACAAACATTAGAAAGAAAAATAATCTCTTCAAAAACTCTAATCTCAATGAAGAGTCACTCTTACCTTCACACTAAAGCATCTTGCTCTGTTGGCAAGTTAGAATCAGTTATCTTCAACAAACTCCTCTACATTCACTTCATGTTATTAATGTTTTAATGGTCTTGGGAGAGACACAATGCTAACTCAACTCATTTATTACTTAACACTGGTTCCCTAAACACGTATCTTCAACAGCCTTGTAGGATTCTGCTACTTTCTTCTCACTGACTTCTAAACCATTCGGGACTTTTCTCTAAACTGACTGCGTGTAGACACCTAATTATAATACCCCTGAAATTATGGAATTCATCTCTGTGTGAAACTGCTTCTGATTCCGTCTCTCTCTCTTTTTCTCTGGAAGCTGTTAGACTTAAGTCAGCAAACACATGAGTAATTATCTCAAGAGGCTTACCAGTCATTTAGCTGAAATTTCATGACCTCTTGTAAATCCCATTTTCAACTCACTGTTTAAAACGACTTCAAAAATGGGGCAGATCTTCACAGAACTGAAAACTAAAAAAAAAATTTTTCCTCCAGCTTAGAACCTAAGTTCTCAAACAATAAAACATCATGAATCATCACAACACTGAGGAGTAAGACACAAGAGATTTATTTTCAGAGAGTTCTTGTGATGTGGAATAATTTGCTATAAGTCATCTATGAATTAGAGACTGTTGCAACTTTAAAGGGTAAGTGTGACAAATATTTGTAAAAGAAGATACAAGGCCATAGCAAGAGAATAAAGCACTGGGACTAGCTTTGGGTTATTCCAAAAAAGGAGCAGCCACCAACAAACACCTTTTGTGTTGTATCAGCGTCTGAATGAACAAGTCCACCCTCAACAATCTTTCTTCACAACCTAAACCCCTCAATACCTGGAATCATCATTGATTGTACTTTACCCCCAGGAAAACTCGACTGTAGTGCCTTTGTTAAATGAGAATATGGAGAAAGTCCCAAACTTTCTTTCAAATCTCTATCAACAATTAACAGTAAAATTTTCTAAGGAGCTTCACAACAATGTTATCAAACAATATTTGGCACAGACCACAAAAGAATGCACCAAGATGCTGGAGAATCCAACTGACCAGAAACATATAAATAGTGTTGCGATGAGAGCAGGTTAGAGGCTGCAAAATCTGCAAGTATCTCATCTCCTGACTCCCCAAAGCCTGTCTACCATCTACAGGTCCCAAGTCCTGTGCGTAATTAAACACTCCCACACTTGCCGAAAGAGTGCATCTCCAGAAAACCACACAGGTTCGATATCTACACAAAACAGCCTCAAATCCAGTCCATTCACCACTGTAAATATTCACATTTTCATCTACTGTTGCATGTTGGTGCTATCTGTAACATTCAATGTAGCAATTTGCAAATGCTTCTTGACAGCTTCTTCCAAATATGTGACCTCCACCACCAGAAGGACAAAGGCAGGAGAAGCAAGGAAGACCAGCATCTCCATGTCTTACACCATCCTGATTTAAAACTATCATAGTATTCCTTCACTGACACTGGGACTCCCTTCCTAATAAGCACTGTAGGTGTACCTACACCAGACGGGCTTCAGTGATCCAAGGTGGCTCATCATCTCATTCGCAAGGGCAATTAAAATTGGGCAATAAATGCTTGCCTCAGTAGTAATATACACATCCCATGAATGAATGGGAAAACAATTGGATCAAATGGTCAAAAGCTGGATAGAAGAGATTTGTTTTAAGGAGTTATTTTCAAAAGGATGGGGGTTAGAGAGAAAGGCTTAAGAATGGAATTGTGAAGCCTCGGGTCAAGACAGCCGAATGCAGGTCCTCAACAGAAATGTGATGAAAGTTGGGGATGCACATGAGGCTAGAATTGCAGAAACACAACGCTCCTAGAAGCTTATAGACTGCAGGACACAGCAAGATAGGGGAAAGGCCATAGAGGGATTTGAAACTGATGGTAAAAATTTTAAAACTCACCATTACCAGAAAAAGAAGCCAATGTCAATTACTGAACATTCCAGGACCTGCTGCACTGGCAGCAGAGTTTTGAACGTCCGCAATCTTATCCGGAAAATAAACTAAGAAACCAGTAATATTCAAAGTACTAAATTACTCTTTACACAATCTGGCAGAATGGAAGGAGCCTGGGAGACATCACTACACATTCAAGGTGACATCTACTGGCCCTCAGTAACAATGGAGTATCAAATTATTTGAGCAAACCCAGAATAATTCTAATATCAGACAATTGATTATCCCTCTTGCAACGTTTGTTGCTTTCTACATTCTCAGAATTTTTCATTTTATTGACATACTGTTGAAGAAAGATGCAAATGAATGGCATCCAATGAAACATTTTATAGATACTCAAAATATTGCACCCTGAGAAAAAGGCCTAATCCAATAAGCTTTTAAATCAAATCCACCCATCCACTCATCTTCCAGTCATATCTATATTGCCCCTAGAATGAGAAGTAATTGTTTCTTAAATTCTAATGCTATGTTCTAACCAGGGCACGTACTCCTCAAAATCAGATTCTCTGGGTGAAAATTTTACACTCACAACAGCTTTCCCCTTTTTCCACTTATGAAAAGTGCAGCAAAACTCCGAAGTAAATTCTTTTTGCTGTTGAGTACTAATCCTATGCTGAAGATACACCTTGGTGGAAATGTTGAGGTACAGCTTCATGAATCCTGCTCATCAATAAAATTGAGATTTAAGTAAGAGTCACTCTTTACCAAAAGAGCACGTCTTCTTCATGATCAAAAGATCGAAAATTGTTTTATGTCATATGTAACTGACCCACCTTAAGGGTGCTGGTAAATTAATCTTGAGTTTGTGTAGAAGAATCAGGACCTGCAACCAAGCAAATCTTCAAAGTTATTTGGTCTACTATTTGGCCCACTGGGACAAATCTGCAGAGGGTTTTTAGTACAGGTAAATGTGAAATCTTTCACTCCGGATCAAAAAAAAGATAGATCCAAGGATAATTTTAAAACTGCGAAAAGGGAAAACAGTACAGACTAGAGATATAGGAACATATGTACAAATTTCAGTAAAACATAGTGGTTGGGTCCTAACAAAATATATTGGCTAATAGAGTGGTGGCTTCCAGAACAAAATAGATCAGAATATAGAAGGGAGGAAGTTTTGCTGGAGCTTTAAAATTCTTCTGCTTAGACTGCATTTGGGAATACTATGTATAGTTTTGGGCACCCTACGTTAGAAGGATAGAGAGGCCTTAAAAGGAATGCAACACAAAATCACCTGAATATTACCAAGACACCAATGACTACATCAAGATGGGAAATGACATAATTTAACCTTTTGTTTTCTGAAATAAAGAAGGATAAGGGCAGTTTGTGATTTTTAGGATTGGAAAGGAATCAATAGATAGAAGACAACTTTATTACGCTGGTGGGGAAATACATGACAAGTGAAATAACTTTAAAATCAGAACCCGGTCACACACTGGTTAGAAGTTAAGAAGTGGTTCTTCACACAAAGGGCAGAACACACTCCCACAAAAAGCAGCAGAAGCAATCTCAATTAAAAGTTTTAATCTAAGTTCAGTAGACCATCACAGCCAAGGACACAAAATGATATGGAGCCAAAGTGGGTACACAGGGTTAGAATAGTGAATTATTACAATATATATAGGCTCAAGGACTCCGTTCTTGCTCCTACCTCCCCAAGTATTCAAGACTAAGCACCTTACCTTCTTCTGCCAATTCCTTGTTGATGACAAGTTTGCCATGTCGGAGATAGTTCAGTATTGGCCCGAAGTACGTGGGATCCCGGTCAATCAGGTACGCTCCTGTCTCATCCTGAGGGGGCAAAGTCACTGGTTTACTATCCCTTGAAAACACCACTCGCTTGGGATGGGACAGCACATCAACCTGCTTTGACAGGTGGTTTAAGGGCACAACCTTGCACTGAAGTCATCTTGGATGCAGAGGCACAAAAGCCTGTGTAGCAGATGGTCCCCCAACAAGAAGCACAGTACTGCCACCAGACAAATTTACTGATATCAATAACTTAAAAAGGTAAGGTAACACATAATGTTGGGCATTATGCCTCGTGTGATACAGATTTAGCAACAAATAAAAAAAGTAATTCATCGAAGACTTGGAATATCTTTGAAATTCAACACATGCACCGTAATGCAAAGCATTACATCCATTCCCTATGTAAACAGCCACGTAGAATTCTATAATCTACAAAACGCAGAAAGAAATGCAAAAAAATTGGACTGCTCTTGCAAAAAAACCAGCACAAGCTGATGGGTCAAATGACCTCCTTCTGCACTGTAAGGTTCTATCTGAATAGAACTGTACAACCGGCAAGAATTTATTGTTCAGCCCATGGTCCGATGTTATATAGAGATATGGCTTAGTTAAATATGGAATCAATCTGAGAAGCCCTTCAAGGAATTAAATTCTCAATATCCTATTGATGATGCATCTTACAGAAAGAAGTAATTGTCATCTACACTTGTGTAAAAGTCAACTTTAAGGCGGAATTTTTAGTCACAAATTAAGGGTCAAACTTTTACACAAGTAGCATAGAACATAGAACAATACAGCACAGAACAGTCCCTTCGGCCCTCGATGTTGCGCCGCCCTGTGAACTAATCTAAGCCCATCCCCCTACACTATCCCATCATCATCCATATGCTTATCCAAGGACTGTTTAAATGCCCCTAATGTGGCTGAGTTAACTACATTGGCAGGCAGGGCATTCCACGCCCTTACCACTCTCTGAGTAAAGAACCTGCCTCTGACATCTGTCTTAAATCTATCACCCCTCAATTTGCAGCTATGCCCCCTCGCACTAGCCGACGTCATCATCCTAGGAAAAAGACTCTCACTGCCCATGCTATCTAATCCTCTGATCATTTTGTAGGTCTCTATTAAATCCCCTCTTAGCCTTCTTCTCTCCAATGAGAACAGACCCAAGTCCCTCAGTCTTTCCTCATAAGACCTTCGCTCCAGACCAGGCAACATCCTGGTAAATCTCCTCTGCACCTTTTCCAATGCTTCCACATCCTTCCTGTAATGGGGCGACCAGAACTGTACGCAATATTCCAAGTGAGGCCGCACTAGCGTTTTGTACAGTTGCAGCATGACATCACGGCTCCGGAACTCAATCCCTCTACCAATGAAACCTAACACACCGTATGCCTTCTTAACAGCACTATCAACCTGGGTGGCAACTTTCAGGGATCTACGTACCTGGACACCAAGATCCCTCTGCACATCCACACTACCAAGAATCTTTCCATTGACCCAGTATTCTGCCTTCCTATTATTCTTCCCAAAGTGCATCACCTCACATTTATCTGCATTGAACTCCATTTGCCACCTTTCAGCCCAATTCTGCAAGTCTCCCTGCAACCTGCAACATTCTTACACACTGTCCACCACTCCACCGACTTTAGTGTCACCTGCAAATTTACTAACCCATCCACCTATGTCTGCGTCCAAGTCATTTATAAAAATGACAAACAGCAGTGGTCCCAAAACAGATCCTTGTGGCACACCACTAGTAACCGGACTCCAGGCTGAATATTTTCCATCAACCACCACTCTTTGGCTTCTTTCAGAAAGCCAGTTTCTAATCCAAACTGCTAAATCTCCCTCAATCCCATGCCTCAGACGTTTCTATTGGAGAAAATGCGAAGAGGTAGAAATCTACACTCTCCCTTCATCTCGCTATTGTCACTTGGCAGCTCTACAGTCTGTTCTTACCACCTCACTCTCAAAAGTAGCACAGAAGGAGACAGAAAAAATTACTGCCATACAGTCATTAAAATTTATGCACACCAAATTCAAATCTATTGAATTCAAAAAAAAATCCATTTATACACATTCATACGATATTTTTTTTCAGGTCTCCTGGTTAGAAGGCGAAGACATTCCTCAGCCATATTTTTCAGGCCATCTTCATCCATCCATCCATTAAGTGAACATGGACCAAATGCTCCTTCTGGAAGCTCACTCCTCTGCTCTTTCCCTACTGTAACTTTGTGCAATGTGCCTCCTTAAGTTCAGGTCCCACACCCCCCAAAAAACATCATTAGCTCACTGTTATCATCAGCTCACAAATGCACTCAGATCCCTAACAGCTACACTGTCAAAATGATCATGGCCAGGAACTTCACACCTGACAAATAGTTTTAGTGCAATCTGAGTTATGAAACAGTACAACATCTGACACCAAACGGGAAAATAATAACTTAGTCTGAATGTTTATTAGCTTTATTTTGAGGTCACAATACTCAACAGCCAAAAAAGTCTTCATTCAAAACATTTCAAGATTGTTTTAAAGATGACTTAACTAACAGAAGTATAGTTTAAAAACACACAATAATTCAGTGTTAAGTCTAATTCAGTAGTACCTTTTTAAACTGGTGACACATGAATTCAACCTTATCATATGTGCAAAATTATGCTTTGTACTAGCAATACTTGAAAATTTGCAAGTAAGTTGACTTAGAAACGAATTTTCACCTTGTGGCTCCCAAGAGCTGTTAGTTCAAGCAAATATTTTCAAAGAATCCTCTGGTAAGAAGGTTATTAACTCTTGGAGGTAGACTATTAGCTTTAAAGCGATCGATTTGACTGAAAGTTATAGCCTACAAGAACTAACTTATGGATTGAAGCCTCACTCCAAGCCCTAAGGGTGTAATTGGGCTGTCATTCTAATGACAAGAGTGCTGACAGGCCAAACAGGATGTTAAATTTGGGCCACATCTAACCAGTCAGACGAATGCAGAGACCCCAGAAGTGCCACACAAAGAAAATCAGAAGGCTTTACTGATATCTTAGTCAACCCTCAATTTACAGCACCAAAGAAACATATTAACCAGTCTTTCATCTCATTTGCCGGAATAGGAGCTTACTATAAATTAAAAACAAAAACCAAAAGAACTGAAGATGCTGTAAATCAGGAACAAAAACAAAGTTGCTGGAAAAGCTCAGCCGGTCTGGCAGCATTTGTGGAGGAGAAAACAGAGTTGATGTTTCAGGTCCGGTGACCCTTCCTCAGAACTTACTATAAATTAGCAGCTATGTCTAGCTAATCTAGATTTAGTGATATGACAATTAACAAGTTTGTGAAAGGAGCTACATAAATGTAAAACTGTTTGCTCACACAAACATTCTAAGGGCAATAAAGATCAAAAGCTACAGGTCCTTCCACCATCCAAGTTCTATTTCCAATCAATGCTAAGTTGACAGATCTCCAATCAGCCACAAGCCGGGGAACCATAATTAGCCTAAACGTCTATGAACAAATGAGGGAAAAAAGCTAGTGTTGTCATTCCCCATTGCAGACCAATGGCCTTTGTTGGACAACACCCCTTTTATAGGATTCTGGTGTGGAATAGGAATGGTTCTACTGTAATGCCTTCTATACTCACTGCCCAGATGCATAAATGAACAGTATTGAAAGATGGTGGCTGTTGGCTTTACAGAATCACAGAAACCCACAGCACAGAGACAGTTATTTGGCCCATCATGCTTATGGCAGCCCTTTGAAGGAGCAACAATGCTTACATTGAACATCCTCTTCTTTTGCTCATAACCCAGTAAGTTTCATACTCAAGAAACTGCTCGACTTCCTTTTGAAATTATTTATGGAAACAGCTTCCATCAGCCTTTCAGGTCAAGCTTTCCAAATCCTGAGAACTCAGAGCACAGTGAATTGAAGAAATGAAGGGATTTTCTGGGGGAAGATCACGAAAAAGAACTATGAACCTTCTAGGCTCGGAGTCTGAGAATCCGTCAAAGAGCTGAGCTGTTTTGAAGCAATGTCAAGCTAAATTCACATCATTAAAAGCTCCTTATATGGAATGTCAACACCCCAGATGTTTTGATTCCTGAGCTATGTTGACAGTACGCCTGAGAGTTTCAATGAAAAGCTCCAAGTTTTCAGATGTGTGGTAAATCCCACAGTACACTACGTGGAACAGATTTCCCAACAGCCACTTGCACGTATATAGTACCACTGACACAGTAAGACATCCCACAGTACTTCACAAGATTACAATCAGCCACAACACATCACTGAGCCATGTAAGGAAATATTAAGTGCGGGTAAAATAACTTTTGTGAAAGAGGTAGATTTTAAGAGTCATGGCCACCTATGATGGCAATGGAGTTGGTTCAGGTCCAGGGAAGCAAAGGGCCAAGAAGAGATTTGGATACAAGGGGGAGAATAAATTGAGGCTTTGCTGAATTCAGCAAATACCGATCTTACAGCACAGGGTGATGGCTTAACAAAATAAAAACCGAAAGAACTGCAGATGCTATAAATCAGGAACAAAAACAAAGTTGCTGGAAAAGCTCAGCAGGTCTGGCAGCATCTGCGAAGAAACTAAAAAAAGAGTTAACGTTCCTCAGAACTGAGGAAGGGTCACCAGACCGGAAATGTTAACTTTTTTTCTTCACAGGTGCTGCCAGACCTGCTGAGCTTTTCCAGCAACTTTGTGATGGTTTAACAAAACTTGAAGCAGATAGCAGGGCTCCAGTTTAAGTGAAACTTGACAAGATTGGGAGGCAGGAGGCCAGCCAGTAGAGGCGTGGAATTGTGTCTGGGGCTAGCAAGAGCATGGATGAGAGATTCAACCACAAAATGAGCTGAAGTACTGATCATCACTCTGGCATCGCAAGCAAATTGCCCTTATTACAAATCTAAATATAGCTTGGATCACTAACACTTATCCCCACATTGGCAAGGAGGCATTTTTCAGCCACCCACACAGACACACAAAGCAGCAAGAAAAGAGTGACAGTGGTGAAGTACCAGTATTAAGAAAACCAGGTAAAGAAGGCAAAATTTAGATAACTAGAGAGGTAGATCAAAATAACAACATATAACAATGGATTCTTAGAATTACAGTTCTTTCACAGGCAAATAAATACTTTAATTGGCTGAGCAGCAGGACAGGATCCATATTCCCAAGCTAGGAAGGGAAAGCTGAAGAAAATAACCCCAGAGTCCCTGAGCCTAGTCGCTCTCCAACAAGTTATGCAAGTGAAGGAAGAGGAGTCAGGTAAACAGAACAAACCCTTAAGTCCGCTCCACTATTCAATTAGATCACGTCTGATCTGTACCGTAGGTCCACTGACTAGGTTCCCATGCCTGGCCTTAAGAATCAGAAATCAAAGCTTACCCTCTACTGCAGGACTGAGGGAGCACTATGCTGCCAATTACCATCTGTTGGCTATAAAGTTAAACCAAAGCCCTGGACGCCTTCACAAGTGACATATAATCACAAATAATCACGAGCACTATTTCACAGGGCAGAGAAAGTCTCTGTGGGATCCTGGCCAATAACTGACATAACTTAAACAGATAGAGCAAGAGACAGTGGATGCTGGAAATCCAAAAAAAAATCCAGTGCTGGAAGAAACTCAGCAGGCCTAGCAGCATCTGTGGAGACAGAAAATGAACTAATGTTGAGTCTAACATGACTTCTTCATCACAAAAGCAAGATCTCTGCTCATTATCTCACTGCTGTTGGTGGAAGCTTATTGTGCTGCTGCATTGCCTGCATAAACAAGAGTGACTAAACTTCAAGGAAGTACTAAGCTGACTGAAACGCCTGGGCAACTCGTGTCGTCAAAGGTGCTACGTAAATGCAATTATGCCGGGTTTTTTTTACATTGACTTCCAAGTTTCAACATTGAACCAATGTTAGGGTTTCTCTTTCGACGGCTCTTTGTTCACTGAAAGCTTGAAGGCCAGTCTGTGTGAGAGTAAGGAATTCTCCCTGCTCTCAACCTGGCCAGGTTACCCCGGGCCTACACACCCCGCCTCCTGAACCCAGATCACTCACTCGATCCGACAGCAGCTCCCCCTCCTCCTGGCACAGACGGTACAGGAACGATTTCTCCTCGCGGCATAGGGTCTGCCGAGTGGTTAGAAAGTGAGTGCCGCCGACATTGAGCCGAACCCACTTATTATTCGGCTCCTTCCCCTCCGCCATCTTCAGCTGCCATCAGCCTCCACCTCCTCCTTTCCACCCTGGCAATGCGCAGGCGTGAACCGTGCCGGGCACACCTCCGCAATGCGCAGGCGCAATCCCTGCTTACCGCGCCACGGCAACGCGCAGGTGCGAGCCCGTCGCGCCACTCCACTGTGGCGCTCAGGCGCGAACCGCGCTCTGCACGGCACCGCAACGCGCAAGCGTGAACCGGACCCGCCACGGCACCGCCCTCTCGTGTCACCTTTCTTGCCAACCAGTAGCACACGAGCTACCAGGCCCCGCCCTTATTTGGACGGCTTACCGCGCTGCATTGTGGAAGTTGTTGTCAGCCGCTGAAAAGTGAGCTGGGAGTTGTAGGCTAAAGGAAGAATGGCGTCCTACTCTGAGCAGAATGGGGCTTTGTGCTAAAAATAGAGCAAATTCCAGTCATACTATTTAAAAGCTTTTCTCAAGTCATCCTGTCTCAATAAGAGCTGGGAAGAAAGTGAGAGTCTAAACCAGGGTTAGTATGGATTATGGATATAAAAAGGTACTGCAGATGCTGGAGAATCCGAGATAACAAGCATGGGGCTGGATGAACACAGCAGGTCAAGCAGCATCATAGGAGCAGGAAAACTTGACGTTTCGGGCCTAAACCCTCTGATGAAGGGTTTAGGCCCGAAACGTCAAGTTTTCCTGCTCCTATGATGCTGCTTGACCTGCTGTGTTCATCCAGCCCCATGCTTAGTATGGATTATGGTCAACAGAGTACAGTCAATAAGACTGAGGAGTTAAAGCGAAATATATTGCAGCAAGAAGAGAGAGATGGCTCAAGGAAGGGTAAGACTGACTGTTAAATATTCCGGTGTAAGAAGTGTTCAGAAACATCAGAAAACGAAGGAAAGCAGAATGGGTGGTGCTGGTTAAGAAATGCATTGAAGTGCTGGAGGAAGGGTGGCTGAGAGGGTTCAATTTGGCTAGAGCTACAGAACAAAAAAAAGATACGATGACATTGCTCAGTGTAGTCTATAGACCGCCAATATTAGACAGTAGTGATAAAGGGAGACTTCCATTACCCAAATTATAGATTTGGATACTGGTAGTTTAAAAGAGTGTTGATAATAGTGCTTCCCCAGTGGTCAGTATTAGGGCCCTTGCTATTCAAGATATAGATTATTGATGTAGATCTTAGCATGCCCAGGACAATTTCAAAGTTTGCAAACGACACAAAATTTGACAGCACTGTAACTAAGGAGGACAGTGTAGAACTTCAAAGGGACATTGTCAATTTGGTGGAGTAGGCAGACAGTTATCAGGTGAGTTCAATGTAGAAGTGTGAGGTGAGAGATAATGCACTTTGGTCAAAATAACATTGAATTTCAATATAAATTGGGGCTGCAGGAGCAAAGGGACCTGAGAGTATATGTTATATACTTGTGGAAGTTGTTGTCAGCTGCCAAAAAGTGAGCTGGGGGTTGTAGGCTAAAGGAAGGATGGCCTCCTACTCTGAGCAGAATGGGGCTTTGTGCTAACAATGGAGCAAATTCCACTCATCATATTTAAAAGCCTTTCTCAGTCATCCTGTGTAAGTAAGAGCTGGGAAGAAAGTGAGAGTCTAAACCAGGGTATGCCTGAGAGGTAGATTATGAGAGTAAACTAGCTCAGAATATAAAAACAGGCAGCAAAAGTTTCTATAAATATGTAAATCGTAAAAGAGTGGCGAAGGTAAACATTGGTCCTTTAGAGGATGAGAAGGCCAATCTAATAACTGGGAATGAGGAAATAGCCGAGACATTAAACAGTTATTTCCTGTCGGTCTTCACAGTGGAAGACACAAATAACATGCTGAAAACTAATGGCAAGCTGAGCACCTAGAAACGATCGTTATCACTAAGGAGGCAGTGCTGGGCAAGCCAATGGGGCTAAAGGTGGACAAGTCTCCTGGCCCTGATGAAATGCATCCCAGGGTACTAAAGGAGGTGATGGGGGGAAAAATAGCAAATGCACTAGTAATTATTTACCAAAATTCACTGGACTCTGGGGTGGTTCCCACAGATTGGAAAATAGCCAATGTGACGCCACTGTTTAAAAAAGGAGGTAGACAAAAAGCAGGTAACTATAGGCCAGTTAGCTTAACTTCAGTAATGGGGAAAATGCTTGAATCTATCATTAAGGAAGAAATAGCAAGACATCTGGATATAAATTATCCCATTGGGAACACCCAGCATGGGTTCATGAGAGTAGGTCATGTTTAACTAATTTGGTGGAATTCTTTGAGGACATTACTTGCATGGTGGACCATGGGGAACCTGTGGATGTGGTGTATCTGGATTTCCAGAAGGCATTTGACAAGTTGCCACACCAAAGGCTGCTACATAAGATAAAGTTGCACGGTATTACAGGTAATGTATTGGCATGGATAGAGGATTGGTTGACCAGTAGAAAGCAAAGAGTAGGGGTAAATGGGTGTTTTTCTGGTTGGCGGTCAGTGGCTAGTGGTGTGCCTCAGGGATCAGTGTTGGGACCGCAATTGTTTACAATTTACATAGATGATTTGGAGTTGGGGACTAAGTGTGGTGTGTCAAAATTTGCAGATGACACTAAGGTGAGTGGTAGGGCAAAGTGTGCAGAAGACACTGAAAGTCTGCAGAGGGATATAGATAGTCTAAGTGAGTGGGCAAAGGTCTGGCAGATGGAGTACAATGTTGATAAGTGTGAGGTCATCCATTTTGGTGGGAATAACAGCAAAATGGACTATGTTTTAAATGGTAAACAATTGCAGCACACTGCTGTGCAGAGGGACTTGGGTGTCCTTGTACATGAATCGCTAAAAGTAGGGTTGCAGGTGCAGCACATAATTAAAAAAGCAAATGGAATTTTGTCTGCCATTCCTAGAGGGATGGATTTTAAAAACAGGAAGGCAATGCTGCAGCTGTATAGGGTCCTGGTGAGGCCACACCTGGAGTACTGTGTGCAGTTTTGGTCTCCTTACTTGAGAAGAGATATACGAGCACTGGAGAGGGTGCAGAGGAGATTCACTCAGTTGATTCCAGAGATGAGAGGGTTGGATTATGAGCAGAGACTGAGATTATACTCATTGGAATTCAGAAGAATGAAGGGAGATCTTATAGAAACATATAAGATTATGAAGGGAATAGATAAGGTGGAGGTAGGGATGTTGTTTCCGCTAGCAGGTGAAACTAGGACTAGAGGGTATAGCCTCAAAATAAAGGGAAGCAGATGTAGGACTGAGGTTAGGAAGAACTTCTTCAAACAAAGGGTTGTGAATCTGTGGAATTCCCTGCCCAGTGAAGCAGTTGAAGCTACCTCGCTGAATGTTTTTAAGGCAAGGCTAAATAAATTTTTGAACAGTCAAGGAATTAAGCAATGGTGAGTGGGCGGGTAAGTGGAGCTGAGTCTCAAAAAGATAAACCTTGACCTTATTAAATGGCGGGGCAGGCTCGAGGGGCCGGACGGCCTACTCCTGCTCCTAGTTCTTATGTTCTTATATGTGCACAGATTGAAGATAGCAGGATATGTGGAGAGAGCAGTAAATAAAGCATACAGTATCCTAAGCCTTATTAACAGGGGCATAGAGTACAAGAGCAAGATGTTGAACATTTATAGGAAATTTGCTAGACTTCAGCTGGAGTGTCGTATACAGTTTTACATGCCCTATTAAAAGGAGGATGTGACAACATTGGAGAGAATGCAAAAATGATTTATAATAATGATTCCAGAGATAATTTGTTCTCATGACTGAAATTCCTTAAGAAGATTGAAGAGAAGGCAGCTAAGAAAAATCACAGAGGTTTCAAAAATGATTAGTAAGCCAGATAGAACGTACAGGAAGAAAGTGTTTCTGCTCATAACAGGATCAAGGACAAGATGGCATAGATTTAAAGTGATTGCAAGATGAGCAAAACAAAAAAGATATTTGCACCCTGAGAATTTTGTACCTTAGCTGGAGCCAAATGGCTTTTGTCCTTGAACCCTCAGACATCTTTTCTCCTGTAAGTGTGGTGGAGGCAGGTTTAATTGAAACATCCAAGAAAGCATTGACCAATTGTTTGGCTTGGAATAACGTACAAAGACATTTGAAAACAGTAGGAGATTGGTGCTGAGTGATGATGCTCATTTCAAGAACCAATGCAAACAGGATGGGTCAAAGAGCCTCCTTTATGCTAGAATCACAGCAATGTTACATCAAGAATGCAAGAATACGCTTTTTTCCAAAGGTTTTTATCTAGCTTCCCTCGTTATACTTTTTCTGTAGTTAAAGATATTTTTACTCGACTTATTACGATACAAAAGAGTGCAATGCAAGTTAGATAAAAGTCAAAATTGTTCCATCTCCTTGTAAAGGAGGATAAAGATTTACATTTGCACCTTAATGTTACTAATACTAAATTACCCTAATAACCAAGCAGAATTGTTACTGTAATTTTAAGTAGTTGCTCCAGTGTCACAGTATACAAGCTGAAATGTCCAAAGCTAGTGAACTCCCACAGATGTTTATTTCCCCATCTTGGCCAACCAGCTAAGAGGAATAGTCAATTAGTAAATAATGGATAAAGCATGAACAAAGAATAGACTCAGAACCATCAAGAACAATAAGTCATTCAGCCAATTCCTCTTGCAATGAACTGGACAATCTACCCCATGCCACTCACTGTGGCCTTCAATTTTGTTCTTTTCAAATATTTAGCAAGCTCCTTTTCTTGAGATACCAAGGTGTAGAGCTGGATGAACACAGCAGGCCAAGCAGCATCAGAGGAACAGGAAGGCTGACGTTTCGGGCCTAGACCCATCTTCAGAAAATGAGTCTTGAGTCTAATTTCCGTCCATTTTACAGGAAATGTGTTCCAGATGGAGTCATACAGCATGGAAACAGACTCTTCGGTCAAACGCATCCAGCAAATTAAAGAGAATCTCTTAAATCTTCCTCATGATTTCATCTTTGCTAATTACAGTGTCCGAAATTGGTGTCCTCTTGTTATTGATGCTCTTACCAGTTTCGTGGAAGTACTCTAGCAGGATCGAAAATGAAAGAAAGCGTGACTGCAATGCGAGATAATTGCCAGGTGATTCAAAGGTGAATATTGACAAGTGAACTCAATGTAGCTTCAGTTCCTGTGTCAGCATCTCACTTTCACTTCATAATTTTTTTTCTTCACTGAAAGCTTTAGCTGTGGAGACCCACTCTATTCCTTCTATTGGGCTTAAAAGATCCCACGACAATAGAGTTATACAGCACGGAAACAGATCTTTCGGTTCAACTTGTCCATGCCAACCAGTTATCCTAAATTAATCTAGTCCCATTTGGCCCATATCCCTCTAAATTTTTCCTATTCATATACCTATCCAGATGTCTTTTAAATGTTGTAATTGTACCAGCCTCCACTACTTCCTCTGGCAGCTCGTTCCATACACACACCACCCGCTGCATGAGGAAGTTGCCCGTAGGTCCCTTGTAAATCTTTCCCCTCTCACCTTAAACCTGTGCTCTCTAGTTCTGTTTTGCACTCCCCTATCCTAAGAAAAAGACATTGGCTACTCACCCAATCAATGATTTCATAAACCTCCATAAGGTCACCCCTCAGCATCCAACACTCCAGGAAAAACAGCCTGTTCAAAGACATAAAGGCATGTTTTCCCCAGTGCCCTAATCACTGTTTTTGTGATGTTGGTTGACAGTCTTTCTTGTCAAGCCTAGCTGTGTTAGTCTTCCATGGGATATGAGCATCACTGGCAAGGCTGGTATTTGTTGCCTGTGACTAATTACGCTTGAATGCAGTGGCTTGCTTGGTCATTTTAGAGGGCACTCAAGAGTCAATGCATTGGCATGGGTCTGAAGTCACATGTAGGCCAGACGAGGCAAGGACAAGATGGATTTTTCCAACAATCAATGATCATAGTTACCATTGAGACCAGCTTTCAATTCCCAATTTATTAATTGAATTTACATTCCACCAGCTGCCATGATAGGATGTGCATCCCCAGAGTATTAGCCTACTCTGGATTACTAGTCCAGTGACATTACCACCACACTACCATCTTCCCTTAATTTCCTATCTCAAATTTGCACTTCAAAAAGGTACTTAATTGAATGTGAAGCCCTTCGGGACAGGCTGCATTTGTGAACTGACAATCGTTTCAGAGCAAATGGACCCATGCGTCTAGTTTATAATGGAGGCAAAGGTTGCTTGTAAAATTGCCAAAATACCTCATATCTTTTAACATTTGACCAAAGCCTTATTGGTGTTGCAGTTTGTCTCTGAGATTCCATTGGCACTGCAATCACAGGCTTTGCAGCATCATTTCTGGCTTTGGGGCAATTTTCTTCAGCTCGGTTATGACTCTCTTCAGTGGCTTAGGCTGTGGTAACACAGTGATTTTGCCCACTTAAACTGCTGAGACAACCCTGGGCCAGTTCCTGGTTAATTTCAGCTGCTCTTTGATACAGTACTGGAGGTTCCTTGACAGCCTCTCGCAGGCAAGGAGCTCTGCAGTCAGACACCTTTAAACAGCAGAATGAGGAAAATGACCCGAACAATTGTCCAATTTCTCTCCCTATCCCAAACAATTGCCACATAACTGCTCAATAAAGATTCTCCCTGCAGTGACACTCACTCAGTGTCAGAGGTGGCTCAGTTGGTAACACTTTTTGCCTCAGAGTCAGAAGATCACGGATTCACATCTCACTCCGGAGAATGGAGCACAAAAATCCAAGTCTGACCCTTCCCAGGAGTGCTGCATTATTGGAGATGGCATGTTTGAGATGCGTCATTAAATTAAAAGGTTCCATCTGCCCACTCCAACGGAAGTAAAAATCCCCAGACACAATTTGATGAATAAGGATCTTGATGTTCATTTTAACATTTGTTCTTTAACCAAAGCTAACAACAAAGAATTAAAACAGCGAATCAAAGGAAATTTAACAGGGACACTGAATTGCCCACACCATCACTTTTTCAATGAGTAACTGAGAAGTGAGAAACTTGTAACGAATAAATGAGAGTAATTATAGCACTTTGCACAAACTCTTATTCTTCTGAACTCCAGGCAATATCGGCCCATTCTGCTATAAGTCTTCTGATCGGACAATCATCTCGACCCAGGATTCAATTTACTGAGGCTTCAATGCATTCCTTAGCTATTCCTTAGTCATTGAGGTCAGTAGCAGAGGAAAGGGCCCTTTGAGGCTGAGCTGGTCAAAATTAACAATATAATTCTTCTAAATCCCACTTTCCGGCAGTTGGCCCATAGCCTTGAATGCCTTCGCCATCCATGACAAGTATTCTGAGGGCAACAGAGACCATCGCCCTCCCTTATTCCAAGCATGGTCTCACCAAAGCCTTATACATCTAAATTTATAAGTGATTAAATGTTGCATTTAACATTACTGCATTTGGATGTATCAGAACCATTTAAATTTAATCATGATCACCATCATACACATTCAGATTAACCGAAATGCCTCCTTTTCTTATATTTAACATGTTGCGATGTTTATGCTAGCTAAGCTGTTTACATTGGAAAGTTAGCTGCCATATTTCACAGCAATGCATCGACTGTGAACAGTAATTTAGGGCAAACACTGTACAATGATTCCCTCATTCCAAATCTATAAATTCATAAAATAGGGATCCCACAGTAGTTTTGAATACCTTGCTTTTATCCATGCCCTTCATTCAAACCTGGACTAATTAACCCATGATTTTATGGTGAAGACAGGGCAATGTTTAAGAGCTCAAACTCTACTTGATCCAAGTTTTTCACTAGGCCACACCAAATTAGGATCCTGCCCAAGGTCCACTTTCATCGTTGTTCTAACACATCACACTTCAGATTAGAGGATCACTTGTTGCACCCTACCATCTTGCTCCACTATGTAATGTACTCCAAATCTGCATCCTATTGTTGTGGGATTTAATTCATTAATTGAAGGTAGACCAGTGTTTATTGCCCATCCCTAACTGAGGCAATAAGAGTCAACCGTATTGCTGCAGGTCTGGAGTCACATGTAGGCCTGACCTGTTAACAATAACAGATTTCCTTCCCCAAAGAACATTAACCAACCAGGTTATCCAGAACCAGTTTGAGACAATCAACAACTGTGACGTGGTTGCCATTAAATCAGCTGTTTATTCTGGATTTTACTGACTTCAAATTTCACCATTTGCCATAGTGGGACTTGGACCCATCTTGCCAGAACATTGGGTTCTGGAGTGATAGCCCAATGACATAACCACTTCTGCCACCAGCTCCCCCTGAAGTGAGAGGAGTAATTTTCTTTTCACTCAGCAGTTTTTAAAGATTACGTGAATTTAAAGTCATTTGTAATTGTCAGATTGAGGCTAGGCACCTCACAATCATACAGAAAAGAACATCGAGTTCAGCACAGATCCTTCTTGTTTTCAATTTTGGATGCAAGATGCTCTTTGGCAATATTCCCTTGGCTCTTGTCATCAAATAGCAAGGAAGAAAAAAATGAGAGAGAGAATAAAATTGCATTCCAGGTCACAAATGATTGGTTGTACAATGTTAAGTCTGACAGACTGCAGATGCAGGGTGGCAGTTTTCAAACATGCCCCAAGCTATGACTACATACACCAGTACATTCATCACCAAAATAAAACTACAGTAACTCTGTGAAAGAAAGACTGATTCCTGGGACGCAAGAATTGTCCTATGAGAAAATATGGAGTAGGCTATGTTTATAGTCCCTTGAATTTAGAAGAGAGATGATTTCACTGAAACAAAATTCTTTATGATCTTGATGGGGTGAATACAAGAGGATGTTTCTTCTGGTTGAAAAAGGGGTGACCCCCTCCAAACAGCAGTTAATCATTGATGAGGATTAGAAGAGGATTTATTTTTCCAGTATTAGAGTCACACAGCACAGAAACAGACCCTTTGGTCCAACCAGTTCATACTGACCACAATCCCAAACTAAACTAGTCCCACCTGTCTGCACTTGGCCCATACCCCTCCAAACATTTCTTATTCATGTACTTATCCAAATGTCTTTTAAATGTTGTAACTGTACCCAATCCATGTTAAAGAGAGCTACCTTGAATTTTTTTATTTGTTCATAGTACATAGACATCACTGGCAAAGCCAGTAATTTATTGCCCATGCCGAATTGCTCAGAGGACAGTTAAGCATGAACCACATTGTTGAGAGTCTGATGTCATCTGTAGGCCAGACCAGATAGAGGTTGGCAAATTTCCCTGTCTTAAGGACATTAAGAACGGTTTTGCGACAATTAACAGTGGTTGCCTTTAGGCTAGCTTTTTATTGAATTCAAATATCATCATCTGCTAATAGTGGGACTTTAACCAACACCCTCAGAACATTAGTCTTGGGTCCTGGATTACTAGTTGTGACAGTGCCACCACCTCTTAGTCATAAGGACAGAATCGCAAGAATAACAATTTATATCTCATGGAAAAAAGCTGCTGATTGGTTGGCAAAATGGAGTACACAAATTGGGCATAATCTTAATAAAAAGACAGATCAGACACAAAGGATAGTCCTAATCCTTTTGTTCATGTTTTTAAATGTCACTCATACCTGGTTGAACTGACTAATAAAGACAAAAGGAAATTGGTAAAATAGCCTTTTATTCAATATTGAGTTCCCATATCTCATTTTACACTGATGGCTCATTCAGTTCTGGATCCAGAAAAGCTTGGGACAGATCCAGTTAGATTTCTGTCTTTCCAAAGTAGATGAAAAGAACTTCAGGTCTTAGGGGTTGGGATGACAACAAGGACTTCACAGACACCAAAGAATGATTAATTTGTCTCCTGGTGGTCCAGTGGATACGGGAATGGAGTAATGGGAATCAAGGTCACTCTACTAGATCTCCTCTGCTCAGTTAAGACCAATTATTTTCAATTAGGGTGAAATGAGGCAAAAAAAAAACACACAATTATTTTCATATTGCACAAAGCAGACAAACGAGGTGTGATTGTGTTCGATTGTTTTATGTCCTTGGTGGTTCTAATTCTCCGAATGTTTCTCGAGCTCCCCTAGCGCTTTCTTCAATTTCTGATGGATAATATTCATCTCAACCCAGTGACCTACAAAAACAATAGACGGCCTTGCTAGAGTCAAAATGCGAAATGAATCATATTCCTTCACCTACATTATTTTTAAGGGGTGCGTGCGGTTTGCGGGGTGGTGTGGGGCAGGGGAGAAATCTCTACCAATGATCTCAGTGACAAGCTTTGGATGGAAAATTCCCAGGACCACTACCTCATCCACACCTTTGCAAAACCCTTTTCCCTGCGCTAGAATGGAAAAAAAGTCTCAGGCAAAAAAAAACAGATTTGGCCATCTCATGGAATCAAGCTGGCAAAACACTGAAGACCCAGGAGTTTCCCAGTGTACACAATCCCATTACTCTATTTCCTAGCGAATAAGAGGTGGATCAACCAGACCCTGAAGGCCACACTTGAACCATTTCTGGGAGGAAAACTGCCTAGGGCTTCACTCAACACATCTCCAGTCAACCAGCAAAATTGATCAGCTGACATTAAATTGTAAATAGGGCCAGGTGTGTGTTTAAAGAGGGCCGGAGACGGCACACAGCAGACTCACAGAATCCTATAGTGCAGAAAAAGACCATTCAACCCATCAAATCGGCGCTGACCTTCCAAAGCGCATCCCACCCAGATCCCAACTGTATCTCTGTAACCTCGCATTTCCCATGGCTAACCCACCTAACTTGCACATCCCTGATAACAAGGCGTGGGGCTGGATGAACACAGCAGGCCAAGCAGCATCATAG
>JAHRHZ010000008.1:6792627-6807350 GCA_024137785.1 Ginglymostoma cirratum | reverse complement strand
GGGAAAGCGACAGGGTGTATGGAGTTAAATGGAAAGATAAGCAGCAGGATAGCATGTGAGCAGGTGGGTTTAAGCTCGAGGCAGACTAGGAATGCAGCAAAAAGGAAGGATAACTTAGGACATTTTATGATTTCCAATTCCAAAATGATCTCTAATAATGATAAGAAAGTTAGCATTAAGACACTTTACCTAAATGCTCGTAGTATTCGTAACAAAGTAGATGAATTAATGGCACAAATCATCTTGAACGATTATGATGTGGTAGGCATCACAGAGACGTGGTTGCAGGGGGTTCAGGACTGGCAGTTAAACATCCAAGGATTTACAACTTATCGAAAAGACAGGGAGGTGGCAGAGAGGGTGGGGTGGCCTTGTTAGTTAAGAATGAAATCAAATCAATGAATGACATAGGGTCAGATGATGTGGAGTCTGTGTGCGTGGAGTTGAGGAACCACAAAGGCAAAAAAACCATAATGGGAGTTATGTACAGACCTCCTAACAGTGGTCAGGACCAGGGGTACAAGATGCACCGGGAAATAGATAGGGCATGTCAGAAAGGCAAGGTCACAGTGATCATGGGGGACTTCAATATGCAGGTGGACTGGGTGAATAATATTGCCGGTGGATCCAAAGAAAGGGAATTCATGGAATGCCTACAGATGGCTTTTTGGAACAGCTTGTGATGGAGCCCACAAGGGAGCAGGCTATTCTGGACTTAGTGCTATGTAATGAGCCAGACTTTATAAAAGACCTTAAAGTAAGGGAACACTTAGGAGGCAGCGATCATAATATGGTAGAGTTCAGACTGCGGTTTGAAAGAGAGAAGGCAAAATCAGATGTAATGGTGTTACAGTTAAATAAAGGTAATTACAGGGGCATGAGAGAGGAACTGACGAAAATCGACTCTCACCCCAAGCCACACCCCATCTCCTATCTACTAACATCATCCCGCCCCTTTGACCTGTCCGTCCTCCCTGGACTGACCTATCTCCTCCCTACCCCCCTACCGACACTCACCTTTACTGGCTCCATTCCCGCCTCTTCGACTTGTCTGCCTCCTCTCCACCTATCCTCTCCTCTATCCATCCTCTATCCGCCTCCCCCTCTCTCCCTATTTATTTCAGAACCCTCTTCCCCTCCCCCATTTCTGATGAAGGGTTTAGGCCCGAAACGTCAAGTTTTCCTGCTCCTATGATGCTGCTTGACCTGCTGTGTTCATCCAGCCCCATGCTTGTTATCTTGGAAGCAGAGCCTAGCAGGGTAGACAGTAGAGCAACAATGGCAGGAGTTTCTGGGTGTAATTGAGGACACAATACAGAGGTTCATCCCAAAGAAAAGAAAGATTATCCGGGGGGAGGATTAGACAGCCATGGCTGACAAAGGAAGTCAAGAAATGTATCAAAGAAAAAGAGACAGCGTATATAGTGGCCAAGAGCACTGGGAAATCAGAAGATTGGGAAGGGTACAAGAACAAACAGAGGATAACAAAGAGAGAAATAAGGAAGGAGAGGATCAAATACAAAGGTAGGCTAGCCAGTAATATTAGAAATGATAGTAAAAGTTTCTTTCAATACATAAGAAACAAACGAGAGGCAGAAGTAGACATTGGGCTGCTCCAAATTGATGCTGGAAGGCTGGTGATGGGAGATAAGGAAATAGCTGAAGAACTTAATAAGTATTTTGCGTCAGTCTTCACAGTGGAAGACATGAGTAATATCCCAACAATTAAGGAGAGTCAGGGGGCAGAGTTGAGTATGGTAGGCATTACAAAAGAGAAAGTGCTAAAAAAGCTAAAAGGTCTAAAAATTGATAAATCTCTTGGCCCCGATGGGCTACATCCTAGAGTTCTGAGGGAGGTGGCTGAGGAAATAGTGGAGGCGTTGGTTGTGATCTTTCAAAAGTCACTGGAGTCAGGGCAAGTCCCAGATGATTGGAAAATCGCTGTTGTAACCCCCTTGTTTAAGAAAGGATCAAGACAAAAGATGGAAAATTATAGGCCGATTAGCCTAACTTCGGTTGTTGGTAAAATTCTAGAATCTATCGTTAAGGATGAGATTTCTAAATTCTTGGAAGTGCAGGGTCGGATTAGAACAAGTCAGCATGGATTTAGTAAGGGGAGGTCACGTCTGACAAACCTGTTAGAATTCTTTGAAGAGGTAACAAGTAGGTTAGACCAAGGAAACCCAGTGGACGTTATCTATCTTCATTCACGGGATGAGGTCCCTGGCTAGGCCAGCATTTATTGTTCATCCCCGATTGCCCAAAGAGCAGTTAAGAGTCAACCATATTACTGTGGGTCTGGAGTCACATGTAGGTAAGGATGGCTGTTTCTTTCCCTAAAGGACATTAGTGAACCAGACAGGTTTTTCCAACAATCGGCAATGGATTCACAGTCATCATTAGACTCTTAATTCCAGATATTTATTGAATTCAAATTCCACCATCTGCTGTAGCGGGATTTGAACCTGGGTCCCCAGAACATTATCTGGGTCTCTGGATTAACAGTCCAGTGATAATACCACTAGGCCATCGCCTCTCCCCTATAACAATACAGTCCGAGATTTTTTTTAAAATCAACCCATCCAGGCACGTTTTGACAGAACTCGAATAAGGCTCGACAGCCCATTGTTATACACTTATGTGAAAATGACTGAGATAAACAAAAGGACCCAATAATTACGGGAAGGTCAGGTCTGCAGAGGGAAGTGCTGTCGTGATCCAGTAAGCTCAGGGAGATTCTGAGAACCTGCCAAATGCAACACAAGATTTCATTCCATCACTTTCTTGATTGGCCAGAAGTGCAGGTTGCCAGGCGAGAAAAGACCACAGCAGGAGGTTACTGGTTGGGGATGCTGGACATTGATTCCCAGGAATCACATCCCACGTAGATTGATGATGACGACAACGACATCAACTACATACAAGTCGCAATTGGCAAGAGGGTGCAAGGTCAAGAGATGGCGAATAGTTTCCTGTGGGAGCGAAGGGGGAAAAGTGCACACCTGCTTCTCCCTAGCCCCGAAGCTGTGCTGGAAAAAACAATTTTCCTCGTGTTTTGATGCCAGCAGCAACTCCCTCCCTGTCACCCACTGCATTTCCTCCAGCATCGGGAAATTCCATTGGTATCCAATGACTTAAATCAGGCTTCAACGGTACAAAATTGGAGCCTGATTTAAGTACGTTCAAGTAGTATTACAAAAGAATTAACAACAAAGAACATGCCACTGTCAAAAATTGCAACAGTAACGCACAATAGATTGAAGAAATGGCAAGCATTTCCCCAGGGTTTACCCCCTATCCAACAGTCTCGCATCCATCGTGACCGGGTTAATATTAAGGAGTTAGAAGGGAAGCATGGCGATAAAATTACTTGTAGTCTTGACACCGTAGGGTCAAAGGTCCTAGGCTCACAAGATAATGTTTGTGACTGCCTGTCTATTTCTATCTCATGTATGGGTAAAATGGGTGAGAAGTTTACATCTTCATGGTGTTCCAATATGTCCTACAATTAAGTAATTACAGTCAAAATTCAGTCAAACGTGGCAAATAATTTATGCACAGCAGCAGCAAACAGCTAATTTGTTTCAGTGGAGTTGTTTGAGGTGGGAATGTTGAACAAACATTGAAGACCAGGGGAGCTCTCCCAGATAATAGCATGGGAAATTTCTGGCCACTTGAGCAAGCAGTTGGTGCTTTGACTTAAATATCTCATTTAGAAGGCAGTATGGAAGTGTTTGTCCAACCTGTGGTTATAGCTAATACCATCCAAACCAGGCAACATCCTGGTAAACCTCTTTTGCACCCTCTCCAAAGCCTCTGCATCCTTCCTGTATAGTGAATTTTTAGAATTAGAATCCCTACAGTGTGGAAACAGGCCCTTTGGCCCAACAAGTCCACACCGACCCTTGGAGCATCCCACCCAGACCCATCTCCCTAGAACCCACACACCCCTGAACACTATGGGCAATTTAGCATGGCCAATCCACCTAGCCTGCACATCTTTGGACTGTGGGAGGAAACCAGAGCACCCAGAGGAAACCCACGCAGACACGGGGAGAATGTGCAAACTCCGCACAGACAGTCGCCTGAGGCTGGAATCGAACCCAGGTCCCTGGTGCTGTGAGGCTGCAGTGCCAACCACTGAGCCACCGTGCCGCCCCTAGTGTGCCGACTAGAACTGCACATAATACTCTAAATATCGCCTAACTAAAGTCTTATACAGCTACAATATGACTTGCCATCTTTTATACTCAATTCCCCAAGGTAAGCATGCCACATGCCTTCTTTACCACCTTATCCACTTGTGTGGCCATCTTCAGGGAGCTATGGACCTGGATCCCAAGATCCCATTGTATATCGTTGTTCCTAAGGGTCCTGGCATTTACTGTATACTCTTCTCTTGCATTTGACCTCCCAAATGCATCAGCTCACACTTGTCCAGATTAAACTATCTGCCACTTCTCCATTCAACTTTCCACCTGACACTGCTAGTTCAGATTATGGAGGTTTCATGGTAGAAATCAGTTAAAATTTTTGTTGTGTTTATTGATCATCCATGTTACTTTCCCTGTTCTACACCTTTGTTCCTATAAAATTGAAGGGCAAATTCAGGTTTCTCCATATTTTTGGTCGCATCCTAAACAAATCTTGAAACTCAGCCTTTTGTCAGTGCTTCTCTTTCGAGGAGCTGAAAGCATGGACAGAGATTTGCATGTGTGTGTTATGGACCAGACCAGAGCCCCTCAAAATTTTTTGAAGAAGGTAGCCTTGACCCTAACTTTTTCTTCTTTTAAAGATAGATGTGAAGTGGGTGTTCCAGATGTGATGCAACTGGTCAAAACACGCAACTTTAAGCAAAGCACAATTTAATCAAACACCAGAATTAAATACTAGCAGAAGAAAGAGGAATTTAGAATAATTTAACTATTGGAAAACTTAACCCAATAATAGATACAGTACCCACTACTAATTAATTGATCCAATACAGTAACATCCCATAAACACACCCCTTGGCAAATAAAAAAGGTAAATTCAGACACAGGTTCTTATGTGCGGTTTCCCAATCCAGGAGGGAGCAACATCAAGAGAGATTTCAGAGAAAAACACAGTTAAGAATCATCTACTGAAGCTTACAACCCTTGTGGAGCCCAAACAGCTTCTCCCTGCTACAGCTTTTAAAACAAAAAAACTTAGAAAGCCTGCTCTGGGAGAACAGGCCACACCCCTTCCATTGTAACAATGTTTTAAAGGCAAAGATAGATATATTTTTGAGCGTTATGGTGAGCAGGTCGGTAAGTGGAGCTGGGTCCACGAGAGAGATCAGCCATGATCTCATTGAATGGTTGTGTTCTTGTGTTCTTTCAAACTGCTTCTAAAAGAAACCTAAAGGCCTCTTAACCTATTGACTTAGGCTGATTCCAGTAGACACTTCAGTACCTCTGCCTTTATAACCTCCGTTCAAAAAAAAAAGAGAAAATAACCTTTATAAAAGTGTCACACTTTAAACATTGTCACACCTCCTCCCTTTAAAAATATACAAAGATGGCTTCATTTTAAAAGTGTTAGTCTTACTCCGTTAGTATACTACAATGCAGAAACGTTACATTGACCCTAAACATGCAAACGCTCACTACTGCATTCTATTACAATCGGTTTACTCCTGCCACTGAATGCCCCCATCTTTCTTTATCCAAGTCATGACAATGCGTCAGCAATTACATTTTCACATCCTGCCAAATGTATAATTTTAAAATTGAATCGCTGCAATAATCAGTCTGGAATTTTTGTCCTTAAATTTCTCCAAAAACTTGAATGGGTTATGATCAGTACATACAATTGTCTCAGCTCATTATTGGCAATCTAACTGTTGAAATGGTGTAATACCGACACCAAGCTCAATCTTCTTACCAATTGTGGAATATTTCTGTTGATGAGTTTTCAAGTTTCTGGAAAAATACCCCATAGGTCTTTCTATCTTCTTGTCATCTAAGAGTACAGCACGGACACTCACAACATTCACATTGATAGCCACCTTGAATGGTTTTTTGTTGTTAGCTGTGGCTAACACTGGGGCAGCGGTTAACACAGCTTTCAGGCTCACAAATGTCTTCTGACAGGCTCACAAACTTTCTGCACTTCTTCAGTAAGTCAATAAGTGGAACAACCCCACTGCTAAAATTCTGTATGAATTTCCAATAAAACCCAGGAATCATAGTACTGCACTCTTCACCGATGGGGCCACCCGGCCATGACCAATAACATGGCCCAGGAACGTGGCTTGGGCTTTTGCAAATTCACTCAGCCAGGCTTATCACCAAGCCCGCCTCCTGAAGTTGATCGAATAATTCCAACAAATGCTGCAAATGTTCCCTTCATACATGACTAACCACCACACAATTGGGTAATTCAGAAATGACTTTATCGGGTTAGTCTTTGAAATGTGGCTGGCACATTTTTCCATACCAAATGGCATGACTTTAAATTGGTATAGTCCATTCAGTGTCGCGAAAGCTGAAATTATTTTCGCTTTTTCAAGTACAGGTACCTGTCAGTAACCTCTGTATCAGTGGTGCAATGGAGAGCGTGTTAGACTTCTATGGATGTATTGACAGTGCTGTTCAAAGGTTCCAGGTTCGAATTCCACCAGAGTCGAGTTTTTTGCTCCAGGCGCATGACGTTTGGGTGGCACGGTGGCTCAGTGGTTAGCACTGCTGCCTCACAGCGCCAGGGACCCAGGTTCAATTCCAGCCTTGGACACCTGTCTGTGTGGAGTTTGCACATTCTCCCCGTGTCTGTGTGGATTTCCTCCGGATGCTCCGGTTTCCTCCCACAGTCCAAAGATGTGCAGGTTAGGTGAATTGGCTATGCTATATTGCCCATAGTGTTCAGGAATGTGCAGGCTGGTGGGTTACAGGGGGATGGGTCTGGGCGGGAATGCTCTGAGGTTCAGTGTGGACTTGTTAGGCTGAAGAGCCTGTTTCCTCGCTTTAGGGATTCTATGATTTAACTTACCTGAATAATTTTGATGTAAGATTTGACCCGTGATCTGATTGTATCTCTGTAGGTAGTCTGTATCAAGTGAAACATTTGAGTAACTCTTCTACAATTCTTTTAGCTCTGATACTGCATAACAGAATGGCTCCTGGAAATCTACTGGACATATCCATTATTGTTAACAATATCAATTCCCACTTTTTGTTTTAGGTAGACATTGAAGACCCTTGTAAAAGGTTCCTGAAATGCAAGAATGGGTATTAAAACTGCTGGTTTTATTACTGCCTGAGATTTTCCAAATTACCTGACATGTATAACATTCCTGGCAAAATTCAACTACATTCTTATGCAGTCCAGACCAGTAAAAATATTTCTGTATTTTGGTTTCAGTTTTCCTTACTCCTAATTGACCTCCTACTGATAACACATATGCTACCCACAACATCTCCTTTCTATAACCCACTGGTAATACTTGAACTTCTGCTGAATATGTGATGGTCTCCATTTCCTCGTCAAGTCATCATCACTTAAAGATAGCAATATTCAGAAATACACTCGGATTCTTCTTCTGTGTATGCTTTTTGGTACAATTGCTTCAGTTTTTCATCTTTCTGTTGTAACTCAGTTAAATTTTCTAAACTAAACATATCCACTTTGTCCTCCACCTGTTCTTATTTTTCCCTCAACCATTCCATCAAACGTGGTCTCTGATAATTCTACTTCAACTTCCTTATCTTTATTCTTTGATTTCTCCTCCTGTTTCAACCTGTGGCTTTGAGACCTTGTTATCACACAGCCAGGAAAAATCCCAGGATACGCTTCCTGATTTTGCACTGGTTTTTCAACCACAACAGGCACCTACCTGTGATCCAGTTTTATCGTTACCAAGGGCAAATTGTATTCCTGGAGCCAAGAATTCCTCCAGTACTCCTATTACCACTTCTCCACTTTTCACCAGACACTCCAACCTAACTCTACATAATGGAGCACTTGTGGTCTCACCATGAATTCCACATATTAACACTTTTTCTGGCAATAGTCCTTCTGAATTATGTATCTCCTCATCTCTCAAAGATTGAGATGATCCTGTATCTCTTAAAATTGTAATTTCTTTACCTGTTCCTCTTGGCATATGCGAGTAAACCTCACCCTCGAAAGTGAATGGTTTAAGATGATCTGGCAATTTCTTTTCAACCAATCTCTGACCAGAGTGTCCATTCTGGAGCAGTTTCTTAACCTGCACTGTGCTTTCCTTTACCACTTCAGCAAAACTCAGTGGCTCATCCTGTTTTCCTACATCTGACTTCCCAGTGCATTTTTCTAAACCACCAACACTGTGACTTCCTGTGGCCTATGTTATTACAGTGAAAACACCTGAGCTTTTTACTTCTCTTTCCCTCTAGTGGGTACCCTACAGTACACTATCTTCAACGAGACCTACTTTTCCCCTTACCACCTGAGGATTTCTCTTTTGCCCCAATTTCTATCCCTCACATTTTGTTTTATCCTTTCAAACTCAATGTATGTTTGACCAGGGTCCTTTCTCAGATTCCTGAAACGTTGTCTGTAGACTTCTGGCACTAGTTCATACGCACCTAAGATGGCTTTCTTCACCACCTCATACTCCCCAGGTACCTCCTCAGAGTGATACAAATACCTCCCTCGCTCTACCTAACAACTTTGTTTGGATCAACAATACCCACATGGCCAACGGCCACTTCATTTGTTTCGCCACTTTCTCAAAATGAAATGAAAAAGGCTTCTACATCCTTCTCATCAAATTTAGCCAATGCGTGGACAGATTTAAACAGATCTCCACCAGCCCTTTGGCTGCAATGGGTTTGCACATCCTCACTATCCTCCTTGCTAAGCTTACCTTCTACCTCCACCTCCATCCTAATTGCCAACTCTGAAGTTCAAACACACTCTCTTTCTGCTTTTCTTCTCTCTTTCTTCTGCTAGGGCCATCCTTTCCTTTTCTTTTTGTTCTGCCAAGGTTATTCTTTCCTTTCCTCTTTCCTCAGCTTTTAAATCGTAATTCAAACTGTTTCAGTTCCTTTTCATGTTCAAGCTACTTCAACTGCAATTGAATCCTAGTCATTTCCAAAAGATTCTGATGGCATTTCCAGCAACTTTAAATGTCGAGCTATTGCTGTAATTACATTCTCTTTTCTCAGAAAGACAACCCCAACCCCAACCCCAGCTTGTCTGCCAATTCCAACAGCTTTGCCTTGCTCACGTTTTGTAATACTCCCAAAGTCATTTCTCCACTTAGAAAACTTAGTGACTGAAAGAGCCATTACTACACAAAGCATGCCCTGTTTAAACCAACTAAATTCAACAACCAAAAGAGACACGAACACCTACCACTGGCCGCCTTACAGTCCAACAACCCTAAACCCAAATTGGAATTATAGAATTATATCCCAGACAAGCCCCCAATGTGTTATAGACCAGACCAGACCTCCTCAAAATACCTTAAGATGGTAGCCTTAACCCTAACTGTTTTTCTTACTTTTAAAAGGTAGATGTGAAGTGAGTGTTCCAGATATGATACTGGAACTGGTCAAACCACTCAATGTTAAGCAAAACACGAATTTAGAATAACTTAACTATTGGAAAACTTAACCCAATAATAGATACAGTACCTATTACTAATTAACTGATCCAATACAATAACATCCCATAAACACACCCCTTGGCAAAAAGAAAGGTAAATTCAGACACAGGTTCTTATGTGCGGTTTCCCAATCCAGGAAGGAGCAACATCAAGAGAGATTTCAGAGAAAGACACAGTTAGGAATCATTTACTGAAGCTTGCAACCCTTGTGGAGCCCAACCAGCTTCTCCCTTGAGTGTTGTCATAGCTGCACTCATCCAGATAAGTGGAGAGTATTCCATCACACTCCTGTCTTGTGCTTCAATGTTGGGAAAATTCTGGATAAATCAGGAGGCAAGTTACTCACGGCAGAATGATCACCCTCTGACTTTGTTTTGTAGACACAGTATTTATGGGGAATGAGAGAAGGTGGGTGTAGGTGTAAGTATTAGCCAATATAGTGGTGAGTGATGCCATCTAAAGACGCCACTGTCTAGCAGAATAGTAAACAAATGATGTGATCCCACTTGCCTTAATTTTACAAAATAGTTAATAGTGCAATTGCCGTACAAATCCAAACATGAATCATTCCAGTCCATGTAGTTGTTTTACCTTTGTAGAAACCTTTGCTATCCAACGTGGTACCAAAGAGGGATCGACCAGGATACCTCTGACCTCCAGTCAGTGCAGTTTCGGGTTTTGTCAGCTGATCTAGAAAAATAATTTTTTTTGAACGGAACTTTAAAAATTATGCTTGTAGAGACTTCTTGTGCACTTCATAGCTTTAATGATGGCCTCATCCAGAGAAGAAAAGACATTTCAGTTTGCACACATTGAGGTAAGCTCTCACAAAGCACACTTAATACCCATCAGATTTCATTTTTACTTATCCATACTGTTACAAAGTTGGGGAGAGTACTTGTCGATTGGAAGGCAGGACGTTAGAATTTGTTTCTAAAATGACAGTGTTGGGGTGGGGGGGGGGGGGTTAAAGAACGTGTGGTCCCTCTAAAAGATGATGTGTTTTGTCTAAGCTTGGAGATTTTAAAAAATGTCTGTGAGCAGCAGCAAGTACAGAGAGTTCCTGAAATTTGATACAAATGTTTCAAAGACTGTATGGTTAGCAATCCAGGCAGTAGTCTTATTTTGTTATTAAGACAACCAGATTGAATATCAGCCAATTAATTTAAACCAGGCACTTGGAGACTGAAAACCAATTAAATTTAAATCTGATAGTTCTGACAACCTAGGACCAATCCTATTGTAAGAAATTGATAGGTTATTGAGGGTATAAAAGAAAAAGGTATTTGAAAATTGGCATGAGAGCAACTGCCATCTGTTAGAGTAAACAACCTACAGCCCTAAAGAGTAAAAGATCACTGGCTTTCACAGAATCCTCTAAGCGCTCAGAGAACCATCATCTGACTCTTAGCTAATATTCCTGACACAAGAATTTGACACAGAAAGGCGTTCCCGAGTGAAAAACAGCAGAGAAGGCACCAAACATTCTGGAAGATGTATCCTGGCTATAATTTCGAGAGACTAAGTTTTAAGTATTTTTTATTAACTTGGCTTATATAAGTGGGACTTGTATCTTTTGGAACAGCATACCATTAGAATTTTGTTTTAGTTTGAAATAGTTGGTAGTAAAGTGGGGGTGGATCTGTTTGGTTTGTTAGTAGTTCTATTAATTTGTTCATTGTTCAATAAATTGTTGCTTGTTGATTTATAGATTGACTGTCAAGAGGTCATTTCAGTTAACCACTCCTTTATAACAGATTGGGGGTGGGGGTGAGAGGCAGGTTATACCACTTTTCACACTTCCTTTAACAGATCGTGATGTGAAGCGAGCTTCTCTAGGTGTTTCGGTTTAGTTATTGGGGGGGGTTCAACCACTGCTTTATAACAACACTACCTTATCCACAACTGTAATGAGCTTCTCTACCTTTTGTAATAGAAATAATTCACACAGACACAGCTGGGATTGGAAAAGCTATAAGGGGGCGGCATATTGGCTCAGTAGTTAGCAAGTGCCTGGGCTCAATTCCACCCTCTGGCAACTGTCTGTGTGGAGCTTGCACATTCTCCCCACATCTGATTGGGTTTGCTCCGAGTTCTCCAGTTTCCTCCTACAGTCCAAAGAAGGGCAGGTTAGGTGGGCTAGCCCTGGGAAGTGCGGGATCACAGAGACAGGGTGGGTCTGGGTCGGATGTTCTTCAGAGGGTTTGCGTAGGATTGATGGGCTGAATGGCCTGCTTCCACACTGTAGGAATGCTGTGATTTAATAAGATATAGGAGTAGGGATGTACATTCCACTATTCAGTAAGATCACAGCTGATAATATTACATTGTTCCTTTTTTGTACCTGGTAAAGGTGGCTGCTGGTTACGGCTACGCTTATTTATCTTCAGGGCTTTTGTTAAGTTTCTTCAAGCAGAAGGAGAAATCACCAAAAATATGCCAGTGGTGGGTTCGATTGACAGGGAAATATTACTCAGTTGATGAAACGCTAGTATTGCAGTATGGCTTAAGCTCCCAGCTCCCTCACCCAGCCCCACCAGGGGTCACTTTGCTGCTTTCTTTTATATTACCGACACAGTTCCTTCCCCAAACACCCACCCACGTCCCTCAGAATTGGGTTATGATAAACTATAACGAGTTTATGGGCCTATAATGGGCCTCTCTCCAATTGTGAAGCTGTCCTCTACATGTTACACCAATTTCCATTCTGGCTTAAAATGTGTCTTTTACATTCATTGCACAGCCTCTATCTTCCTTGACCTCACACGTTTCACACACCTTCCCTCACCTCTGAGATAACAAGGTGTAGAGCTGGATGAACACAGCAGGCCAAGTAGCATCAGAGAAGCAGGAAAGCTGATGTTTCGGGCCTAGTCCCTTCTCACCTCTGTTCACTTTTTAACATGTTGCATGACTCTCTGAAGCTAGAAATTTAAGCAGTTTTTACCCGTTCAGATTTCTGACATTGCTAAAGCCAACCCTACAGTGAAACCTTCAGATTAAACATTCATCCAAGCAGGAGGGGGCATAATGGAAAACTGTATTACCTATAATTTCAGCTGTTTCCGAAACTGCAAAAGAAAAAAAGGGTCAAATGTTTAATTTTTGCATCATTAACAATTTTGCAAAACATTTAGCAATTTTAGGTTTTCAGGTCAAAGAAGTTACCAACCTTGAAATTGAGGACACTCAGGATTCATTGTAACTTCCAGTGATGGCAGGGGGCTTGTCCCAAAGTGGCTGGAGTCACAAGCTCTTCACATTGCCAATCAGGACGGTGTCTATATGAGTTCCACCGACCAACAGTGTCGTAACTCATCACGTGTGGTTCGAACGTATCGAACGTTGCCAGGCAACAACAATAATAAACATTCGATTGAAGTGTAGCAACCAGCAGAATGGAAACAAAACGGCGTTAAAATAGGACGCCCTTCTCGGTGACTATTGGAACTGTCTGTAGTTATTGTTACCGCCAAGAACAGACTTGTCAATCCCTGCTATCAGTCTCCGACATTTTCCGTTTTTTTTCAAATCTCCCTCGATCACTTTAACGCCAAATCTTAAAGATATAATCAGGAACTTTTTCGGGTAAAAGATGGACCTTAAGCGTTTACAACTAGAATCAGAGCAACATAGTGCGCTTCTGGAAATCGAAAACAAACACAGAAAATGCTAGAGAAACTGCATCATCGGTGGAATGGGAAATAGAGTTAACGTTTCCAACGCGGATGACTTCTTCAGTCATACCAGACTGGAAACCATAACTCGGTTTTACTTACCACGGATGCTGCTGAGTTTCTTGAGCAATTTTGCGTGTTTGTTTCAAATCTTTCAGCTAGATTCGCTCTGGGGAACTTTTCCGGATCAAAGACCAGGGAATCCCAAACATAAACATTTCGTGGCAGAGAGAGGCTGTAGAAGAATTGCGACACGCTGACAATTTGATAGCCCTTTTTTTTTGCGGTGATATCGCGTTAGCATTAACGGTCATAGACTGACAGCGACTTCGGGATGCAGCGTACGTGCAGAGTAACGGAGGAAAAAGTGGAAGTTGTTGCCAGCGATTCCACATTCCTCCGCTGAGGTACACCCAGACTGCAAATAACCACGGGTATAATTAATTAATGAAAACTTCCACATGCAGGAGCGCCTGCAAAAACAAAAGTTGCACCTTTCAGACCCGAGCATAGCAGTAATTATTAAATTAGTGTGCTACTGAACGGGCATGGAGAACACTCAGGGACCCAATTATTGGCACATTTCCAGGTCCCTTATTACCCTGCCTACACACCAACCCGCCCACCCCCCCCCAACCCCAACTTTTTAAACCCTCTCACCTCCTTCAGGTACCCAGAATTGGGAACTGTAGTTACAAATTTCAGATAAGTTTAGGATTCTTTTTGCCCAATTTAATGCGTCTATTTATAAAGCTATCGATGACACTTTGCTGTAACTTTGTCAACAACACAGCTTAGTCCTTCGCATTATGCAACCAGCCCTATATTATCGAACCGAGTTCTGTGTAATCATCAGGCAGCAACATCCAAACCCCTCCGTTAACACCACAGTACAAGGTACTGTTCTGGTCGCCCTGCTATAGGAGGTTTATTTTTAAAATTGGAGGGTGTACAGCAGAGATTTACAGGAATGCTACCAGATCTGGAGTGTTTGAGATACAAGGAGGAGCATACACAAGGTGAATAGCAAAGGTCTTTTGCCTACAGTAGGGGAATCCAAAACTAGAGGACATAATTAAGGTAAGAAGAGAAAGATTTAAAAAGGGACCTGAAGGGCAACTTTTTCCACAGAGGGCAGCTCCTATGTCTAATAAACTATCAAAGTAGTGGATACAGGTACAGTTACAACATTTTTGGGTAGGTACACGAATAGGAAAGGTTTAGAAGGTTATGGGCCAAACACAGGCTAATGGGACAAATTTAGTTTGTGAAGCCTGGTCAGCATGGGCGAGTTGGACCAGAAGGTCTGATTCTATGGTGTACGACTATGACTGTCCTGAACAAGACCACATTCAAATTTAAGACCTGGATACGATCAGGTTTCGTTATAACAAGAGATAACAAGCATGGGGCTGGATGAACACAGCAGGTCA
>JAHRHZ010000008.1:6777340-6792227 GCA_024137785.1 Ginglymostoma cirratum | reverse complement strand
CCAGCATCTGCAGTACCTTTTATCTTCGTTATAACAAGATGCAGGTAATAGTTGCACCATAAAACAACAAGGCAGTAACCATCTCCAACTGGGGGAGGCAATGGCCTAGTGGTATTATCAGGGGACTGTTAATACAGAGACCCAGATAATGTTCTGGGGACCTGTGTTCAAATTCCACCACGGCAGATGGTGGAATATGAATTCAATAAAAATATCTGGAATTCAGAATCTAATGATGACCATGAACCCATTGTCTTTTACCATCTGGTTCACTAATATACTTTAGGGAAGGAAACTGCCATCCTTACCTGGTCTGACCTACGTGTGACTCCAGGCCCACAGCAATGTGGTTGACTCTGAACTGCCCTCTGGGCGATTAGGGATGGGGCAATAAATGCTGCCTGGTCAGCAACACCCTCATCCTGTGAATGAATAAAGGAAGGGAAAATCTAACAACTACCCCTTCACCTTCAAGGGTATTGCCATCCCCGAAGCATTGAGGGTCACTACTGACCCAAAACTCAAATACAAGTAGTTTCTTGCATTAGTAAGAAATCCTTTTGGGTTTTTTGGAACTGTCGGGAAAGTCCAACTCCAATGTTTTTGCTTTCCAAATTGAAAGACTGTACAGAGCTGAACTGCTTTAGTGACTATGAGTCATAGATGTCCAGCGCAGAAACAAACCCTTTGGTCCAAGTCATCCACACCAACCAGATATCCTAAATTAATCTAGTCCAGTTGACAGCATTTAGCCCATATCCCTCTGAACCCTTCCTATTTATATACCCCTCCAGATACCTTTTAAGTGTTATAATTGTACCAGCCTCCACCATTTCCTCTGGCTACTCATTCCATACACGCACCACCCTCTGCATGAAAAAGTTTCCTTTTAGGGCCTTTTCAAATCTTTCCCCTCTCACCTCAAACCAATGCCCAGTTTTGGACTCCACTACCCTGGGGAAAAGACTTTGTATATTTACCCTATCCATGCCCCTCATAGTTTTATAAACCTCCAAGGTCACCCTCCGCCTCCAATGCTCCACTGAACCTAACCCCAGACTATTCAGCTGCTCCCTACAACTAAACCCTCCAACCCCGGCAACATCCCTGTAAATCTTTTCCGAAGCCTTTCAAAATTTCACAACATCCTTACTACAGCAGGATGATCAGAATTGTGCACAGCATTCCAAAAGTGGCCTGACCAATGTCCTGTACATGACCTTCCAACTCCTATACTCAATGCACTAACCAATGAAAACAAGCATACCAAATGCCTTCTTCACTATCCTATCTACGACTCCACTTTCAAGGAACTATGAACCTGCACTCCAAGGTCTCTTTGTTCAGTAACTCCCCCAGACCTTACCATTAACTGTATAAGTCCTGCCCTGATATGCTTTCCAAAATGCAGCACTTGACATTTATTTAAATTAAACTCCGTCAGCCACCCATTGGCTCATCTGATTAAGATTCCACTGTACTGAGATAACCTTCTTCGCTGTCCACTACATCTCATCTGCAAATTTACTAACCATACCTCCTATGTTCACATCCTAATCATTAACATAAATGACAAATGAGTGGACCCAGTATCAATCCTTGTGGCACACCACTGGTCACAGGCCTCCAGTTTGAAAACAAAATCCCTCCGCCACCCTTTATCTTCTACCTTCGAGCCAGTTCTCCCTCTATTCTTTGTGATCTACCCTTGCTAACCAGTCTACCATGAGGAACTTTGTCTAATGCTTCACTAAAGTCCATAAAGATAATGTGCACTGCTCTGCCCTCAATTGTATTCATTACTTCATCAAAAAATCTCAAGTTAGAGAGGCAATTTCCTCACACACAAAGCCATGTTGACAATCCCTAATCAGTCCATGCCTGTCCAAATACATGTAAATCCTGTCCCTCAGGATTCCCTCCAACAATTTGCCCTCCACAGATGTCAAGTTCACCAATCTGTAATTTCCTAGCTTTTCTTTACCACCTTTCTTAAATAGTGGCACCATATCAGGCAACTCCCAGGCTTCCAGCACCTTACCTGTGACTATCAATGATACAAATACCTCTGCAGGGGGCCCAGCAGTCACTTCCCTTGCTTCCCAGAGTTCTAGGGTACATGTGGTCAGGTCCTGGGGATTTATCCACCTTTATGCATTTTAAGGTGCCCAGCACCACCACCACCACCTCCTCCTCCTCTTCAAGATTTCACTATTTCATGCACTTTCTCCATCTTCCATATCCCTCTCCACAGTAAACACGGATGCAAAGTACTCATTTAGAATCTCTCCCATCTCCTGTGGTTTCATACATAAGTGGACTTACTGATCTTTAAGGGGCCCTATTCACTCCCTAGTTATCCTTTTATCCTTAATGCATTTGTAGAATCCCTTTGGATTCTCCTTAACCCTTTCTGCCCTCCTGATTTCCCTCCTGTTGTCTACTCCTACTGTCCTTATACTCTTCTAGGGATTCACTTAATCTCTGCTGTCCATACTTGATACAGGCTTCCTCTTTTTATTGATCAAAACCTCAATTTCTCTAGTCATCCAGCATTCCCCACATCTACCACCCTTGCCTTGCACCCTAAAAGGAACATTGTCTCTGGACATTCATTTTTGAAGGCTTCCAATTTTGCAGCTGACCTTTGCCTGCAAATATCTGTCCCCAAGCAACTTTTGAAAATTATAGTTAGAGTCATAAAACCATCAAAATCGGCCTTCCTCCAATTTAGAACTTCAACTTTTACATCAAGTCTGTCCTTTATCATCATTTTAATTAGAATAACAGTCAGTGGTCCCCACCCTACCTTATTTCTCAAGAGTAGGTCAAGGTTCACCCCTTCTCCAATAGGTACATCCACATATTGAATTAGAAAATTTTCTTGTACACACAAATTCCTCTTCATCCATGCCCTTAACACTTTGGCAGTCCCAGCCTATATTTGGAAAGTTAAAATCCACTACCATTACCACCCTTTTATTCTTACAGATAAGAGATCTCCTTACAAATTTGCTTCTCAATTTCCAGATGACTATTGAAGAGGGTCTATAATACAACTCTAATAAAGGTGATCATCCCTTTCCTATTGCTCCATTCCACCCAAGTAACTTCCATAGATGTATTCCAAGGAATGTCCTCCCTCAGTACAGCCATAATGTTATCCCTAAATCAAAAACACCACTCCCTTTCTCTTGCATGCACCCACTACCATAACCCTTTCTATAGCATCTTTACCCTGGAACACTAAGCTGTCAGTCCTGTCCATCCCTAAGCTGGGTCTCTGTAATTGCTGTGATATCCCAATCCCATGTTCCCAACCATACCCGGAGTTCATCTGCCTTACTTATTAAGCCTCTTGCATTAAACTACATTGCATTTCAGTCCTGCCTCATTCTCTGCTTTATTCCTGCTTGCTCTGTTTGACTTGCTTCTTTTCCCAACTGCACAGGTCTCAGACTGATCTCTTTCCTCACTATCTCCCTGGATCCCACTCCCTACTAGTTTAAATTCTGTATAAAGACTTATTATGAATAAAGTATATTTTTGAAATATAGAAAACCACTGACCAGAAACTGAACTGGCCAGCCATGTAAACACTAGTTACAACTGCAGGTCAGATGCTAGAAATCCTGCAGCAAGTAACTCACCTCCTGACTCTCCAAAGCCTGTCCTGGATCAATAAGCTACAAGTGAGTAGTTATGGAATACTCCCCACTTGCCTGGATGTGTACAGCTCCAACAGCAGAGTCTTGGATTGTGTCCAGCTACTTCAAAGCAGCCACTTGATTGGCACCACATCCACAAACAAACGTTCACTTCCTCCATTATCAACTCAAGCAGTAGTACATAATGAGATGTACTGCAGAACTTCAAGACTCCTTAGAAAGCTGTCTCAAACTCATGACCACTACTAATCTAGAAGGAGAAGGATGGCAGATACACATGACTACCAACACTTGCAAGCTCCCATTTAAGTCATTCACTATCCTGACTTGGAAATAGATCATCGTTCCTTCAGTGTGACTAGTCCAATTCCTAGAACTCACCACCTAATATCTAAAGGATGCCTAGACTAAATGGTCTGCAGTAGTAGCAACTTACCATTAGTAATTAGGATTTGACAATAAATACTGGCCCAACCAGTAACACCCAGATCCCCTGAATGATTTTTAAAAATATCTTACGCACAAACCAGAATACCTTGAACACTTGCCTTCATTGGTCAGTGCATTGAGGAGTTGGAATGACATGTTGTGGCTGTGTAGGACATCAGTGAGGCCACTTGTGGAATAATGAATTCAATTCTGGCCACCCTGCTATAGGGAAGGTGTTGTTAAATTTGAAAGGGTTCAGATTTACAAGGATGTTGCCAGGGTTGGAGGGCTTGAGTTCTCGGGAAAAGCCAAATAGGCTGGGGCTATTTTCCCTAGGGCACAGGCAACTGAGGAGTGACCTTCTGGAAGTTTATGAGGAGCATAGATAGGGTGAATAGACAAGGTCCTTTTTCCCCAGGGTAGGGGTGTCCAAAGCTACATGCATAGGTTTCAGGCAAGAGGAAAAGATTTAAAAGGGCAACTTTTTCACAGAAGGTGGTGCATGTATGCAATGAGCTGCCACAGGGAATGAAGGCAACAGGTACAATTACAATATTTAAGAGCCATCTGGATGGATATATGAATGGGAAGGGTATAAAGAGGGATATGGGGCAAATGGGACCAGATCAGTTTAGGATATCTGGTCGGCACGGACAAGTTAGACTGAAGAGTCTGTTTCCGCGCTGTATAACTCTGATTCTATAACTAAAAGTGGCATATCACAGTTAGATGTACAGCATGGAAACAGGCCCTTTGGTCCAACTCACCCATGCTGACCAGATATCCTAGAGTACAAATTCTGAGCTTTCCTGCTCCTCTGATGCTGCCTGGCCTGTGTTCCTTCAGCTCCACACTTATCTGACTCCAGCATCAGCAATTCTTACCATCTCCTGATTTCGCTTCCAAGTTTAAAAATGATAAAACATCAAGTAAATTAATACCAATCAATTCACTTGCAATAACGTACTAATTCCTCTTAACAAATAAGATTTGCAGATAGAAAGTTACGACTCCCATTGTGATAAATACTTTATTTTATATTGAAACTAAACAATACAGATACCAACATTGTATAATAGGAGCACAAAAAGTGCTGCAGATACTTGAATTCTAGGAGAATGTTGCAAACACTCAGCGGGCAGGCAGAGTCCACAAAAGGTGAAACTGAGTCAACGCTTCAGGTCCAAGATCTTCACTAGTTTTCGTAGAAGGGTCTCTGTCCAGTTTTCCTCTGGCCATATAGTACCAGGCGTTCTGAGCATTTCTAGGACTTCAGATTTATACGAGAACAAAACTAACACCTACTCCCAACCTTCCAAACATGAATCAGACTTAGTGAGTGCAATTCATCTCTAGAAAAGAACCCTGCAGCATCTACAAAGATGAATTTAACACAAAATTTTTAAAAATCCATGAGAAAAATATCAAAAAATAAATTGATTTACAACAAGCAATAAAGTTACCATTAAAAGTTTTCCCAAGCAGCAGAGCTAACTAAATGAAACCCTTTTCACCCTTTTGTTTAAGCAGAGCTAGATACAGAAAGGCTAGGCCTCAAGTTCTGGTCACTAAGGGAGAGAAAAATAAGGAGTTATATTTAATTAACACCAATGTTCCACTTGCTCCAGATGACACATGCAATCCAAGCTGGTCTAGGCAGAATTTTTAAATATAGGTCTGAAACTGGCGATCTTACAGTCTGGGTTTTCTTCATCTCAGTGCCTGACGTGAGCTTAGGTTTTTAAAAAAATACAAAGGGAAGATGGATGAGAGGGCCCTGACAGCACAGTCCAAATTGTAGAGTCTAAGGTTCTTGAGCAGATTTGTAGCTCGGGTTGTAGATTCTCTGGTTGGTTCGCTTGCTGAGCTGCTTCGTTAGTTCGCAGACATTTCATTACCCTGCTATGTAACATCATCAGTGCAGCCTCCAATGAAGCGCTGTTGTGTTTTCCCACCTGATATTTAAACTCTGGGGGTCCGTTGGGGTAGAGTACCTCATTTCCGGTTTTTCTTCGCAGACGTGTGTATATAGGGTTTAATTCTACGTGTTTATTGATGGCCTTCTTGGCGGCCACCAGGCAGGAAAAGAGCACTTCATTGGAGGCTGCACTGACGATGTTACCTATCAGGGTAATGAAATGTCTACGAACTAATGAACCAACTCAGCAAGCCAACCGACCACAGCAAATAGTAGAGTCCCATTGAGAGCAGCAAATTACAGCCCATTTTCTTCTAATCTCTTGCTAAGTAGCAATGGGCATATGACATATGCCCAATATCCCGTACTTCAAAATAAAAACCAAAAGAACTGCGGATGCTGTAAATCAGGAACAAAAACAAAGTTGCTGGAAAAGCTCAGCAGGTCTGGCAGCATCTGTGAAGTAATAAAAAGTTAACGTTTCGGGCCCGGTGACCCTTCCTCAGAACTGGTTCACCGGACTCGAAACGTTAACTCTGTTTTTCCCTTCACAGATGCTGCCAGACCTGCTGAGCTTTTCCAGCAACTTTGTTTTTGATCCCGTACTTCAAAGCAGAGGGCACCTTTGACAACCAGTTTTTCTTCCAAACCTGCCTCATGTGTGGTTTTCAACACATTCTTGAAACTTTGAACTCCAGGATTCATCTAACAGACCTTATTTTCAACTGATGTTGAGCAGAATGGAGATGCTACCTTGACCTCCAAACAGGCTACCATGCCAGTATTTTATTTACTTCTTAGCAATAAAGCATTTCTTGCCAATCACTGATTAACCTGACTATTAATAGATTGGGAGCATCCAACACTGGCCATACAGAATTGCCACCTTGTATCCCATTTCCTGATAAATATTATGAATTGGTTTTCCCCACAGCTGACCTCAACATTTACTTAGAGCTTCACAAAGCACAAGGGAACATGTGAGCACAACAAAATACATGTGCGTGTTCAACTCACTCCTAGGTTCTTATCTCAACGTCCTCAGTGAATGAGTGAGCAGAGGAAGGGGAATTTGAACCCTGTAAAGGTAGCAATACCCAGGTCCTCCCTGAGCTATTGCATAGTTCAGCAAAGGCCACAACCACCATAGGGAAGGGCCATTAAGATGGAGAAGGGCCTCACTATCAAGGGAAAAAGGTAGAAAAAAGTTCTTGTGCAGGCAAACTTAACAGAAGCACTAAGCACCTTAAGTATCCCTCAGCAAGGTATGAAGGCAGTTGTATCTGACAATTCCCACAGTGAACACAAGTCATTCAGAGGCTTGATAGAGAAGGGACTGGGAATTTGGAGCTTCCTATTCAGCCAATTAATTTGTTTATAATGAATGCTATCTATGAGGATGACCTCCACTCCAGATTGGCTGCTTTGGACATGGATCATCCAGATTGAAAGGTGACTTAGCCAATGAGACTGAGTCAGTAACAAAAACTAAGTTGCTGGAAAAGCTCAGCAGGTCTGGCAGCATCTGTGGAGGAGCAAACAGACTTAACGTTTCAGGTCTGGTGACCGTTCCTCAGAACTGATGGTGGCTGGGAAAACGTCAGTTTATATGCAGAAAATAGGGAGGTGGTTGGGGTAGGGAGTAAACGACAGGTTAGAGCCCGAACAGAAAGACAGTTGGACAGACAGAGGAGTTGCTAACGATCAGGCTGGGAGGGTGAATAGTTGTTAATGGGGACTGTTAGTGACTAAGTCACAGCCTGAGTCAGTGATTGGGATATTTTGCACCCCCTCCCCTAGCCCAATCATGGTTTATCTATTTTAATCAAGCCAGAAGGCTCATGACACACCTCTAGAAACTCTTCAACTCAGGCCTTCAGGTCCAGGGGTAGGGTCACTACCAGTGCACCACAAGAACCTTTCCAACAGTTTAGAAACAGTGGTTTAAACAAAGAACCAAAAACGCTGCACTTGTGCCTAAAAATTAAGTGTGCATCTTATTTCCTTCTACAATACAATATCAACAGTCCAGCTGCTTGTTTCATTCCTCCCTCTTACCAAGGATATCTTCTATTTCATGACCACCCCACATTTCCAGGAGTCTCTTTTCTTTTTCCCTGATGCTGTGCAGGCTTCTCACTACAATACAGCTCAAAAGTGAATGCCTCCTTTAGTCAAAGCTAAATATTTTTGCAGAAAGGGAAAAGCACTGCACACATTGGAAATCTGAAACAAATAAAGAATAAAGAAACCTCCACTAATTCTGAAATCATACCAGACTTAACACCGTAACTTTTTCTCTCCACATATATACTGCCAGACCTGAGCATCTCCAGCATTATTTGGCATTTAGCCTCATTGACAGGACAATTCCCTTCCTGTATATTTTCTATCACCACCCCCCCCCCACCCCCAGCAAAACAATGGTTAGCCTGGGCAGTTGACACATGCTCTTCCTTCCTCCCATTTTTACACAGCACAACCCCAGATGTCTTTGGGATTTGGATCTCCCGTCACCTTGAATCACCAAATTTACTTCGACCTCTGCTTTCAGGGTGCCCAATTAGGTCTTTTAAAACTGTATTCCCATTTCTCTACAAGTCTACTTCCCCCATTATTGCAGGTACACTTTTCCTTGCCCAGGCAGAATATCATTTACACTACTACAAATGGCATACTAAACTAACCTGCTCACTTGTCAGTGAGGCCATGTGCACTGCAAAACCACAAACCTTCAGTACCAATTCAGTCATGCTGTTGTTTGGTCAGGACCTAGCATTTACCATGACCAAAAAATGAGCAGACCTTTGCACATTGAGAGAATCACCACCACTAATAGATTCTTGGTCTCATTGTGTTAATGATTTTCTTTTTTTAAAAGTCTGTTGAAGCAAAGAAAACGTTAAATTTACAAAATGCCTTTGTGACTTCATTTTGCCACAAAGCTACAAGAAAATGGATTGTACGTTGTATATTAAGTGTCGCACTTGCTTATAACCATATCAGTCAGATTCAACCCTTTTTATTACACAACCCAAAGATCTCAAAGTTAGGGTAAGTGAGACATTTAATTTCTCATGTTCATATATTTTGAAAATTTGAGATTCTCTTCATAAACCTCATTTCATATACCCTCCCAACTCCAGAAGATCTACTTCCTTCTGTTGCAAGCCTCACACATTCTAACCAGTTTCTGGGTAAAGCCATTCCTCCTAATTCCCTTGTGGATGTATTAGTGGCCATCATATTCACATTAAATATAGCAAAGTACAAATTGCAGGTCTTCAGTGGGTTGTCTTTCAGTCTCAGTTAAAATAAGGTAGAGCAAATTATTGATACAGCGATAGACCTCTTCACTCAGACATGCTATGGCTTTCAACTTAACCATTTCTGAAAAATGAATAACTCAGTGCATACCACAAAATTGCAGCCTAGAACATCCCAGCCAGAGGCTGCTGCACAAATGAATGAACTGTAGCAATGAATTAGTAAATGAAACTCCATTTAGGACTCATTAAATTATAAAAATCTACAAGACAGTATAAGTTATAGCAGAGGGCTCCATCCACAGCTATTCCATCCCAACCAAAGGAACGACATTTTCATCTTGCAGAGAGATCAAAACAGTATTAGGGCTCACTTAGGACAGCTTGCACAGACTAGGCATGCATGCCTTTGGAGTATCGAAGATTAAGGGGCGAACCAAATTCTCAGGTTACGTTAACAAAGGATTTCACAGCAAGTAGAACAAAACCAATTCTTCAAGTACGGCACATCCAGAAAGAAGAGGACATTTACTTAAAATTAAAGCCAGACCAGTGAGGTCAAGAAGCACTTTACTACCACGCTAGAGGAACAAGGAAATTCCCCTCAAAAAGCTTAGGGCATGCATCATATTTCAGAACTGGGACTGAGTTTACCTCAAATAAAATCTATACTTCGAATACAGAACCACCACTGAAACAAACCAAGATCTGCAGTAAGCTAACTAAATCATGGAACTGAACAACCCTTTATTTCCCCTTATATTCTTAAGTAGCATGGATTGCTTGTGTACAATGACACAGGTAGGCCACAATCATTTGAACCTCAAAACAAAAACTCATCTGCACATATTTTAGTCAGGTTTCCCCTCACCTGAAGGCTGATAGGTCAATGGCTCAGCCGGTCTTCATTTCTCCCCCCTCGCCTCAATTTCAAATATTCTGTTCAAATGGGAAGCGTTGTTGAAGGATGCTCTTTCAACATGATGCTCAACTCAGCAAAATTTATGTAGGGTCTTTAAAGTATCAAGGCACTTAGATAGAGGAAAGAGAGCAACAGCTAAAGAAAGGATTGGGGAGTATTTCAGGAAGGGTATTTTAAAACAAAGAGTTAAAAGGAAAAGAATGAGGATATCCACATCTTTGACCCTAGGTAGGTAGAAGTTCAACCACCAAACTGGCAAAGAAAAATCAGGTGATACACTAAGAATTGGAGGAACAGAAAGGGCATAGGAGCTTAAAAAGATGGGGGGGGGGAATATTAAAAAAAGGAGCAAGGCCACAAAAAGGTGTTTAACCAGGTCCAGGAAACTAAATTTTAAAAAGGCATGGGAGCGGAGGAAAGAATTTTGTTTATGGTAGTTGTGGGCTTACATAAGATGAGGATTGGAAGCAGTCAAATAGCTTATTTTGGACAGAATTCTTTTCATCACCAAAAAAATACTGCTGCTTTATTTTAATGGAAAAGTTCCACCTGTCCTCCTTGATCTTAGTCAAGTTAGAGGTTAAGTGAACAATGACTCAGGCAGAAACCTTCATTTCAAATGTATTACAGATGGAATGCCAAGTTTATATTACATAAGTCACCAAGTAAGTTTTAGCCAAAGCATTTTTATAAGTCTGAGAACTAAGCATTTCAAGGCTTCTAACAAGTGAGGATGATTGAAAAGTAGGTGCAAATCTCACTACATGACTAGAATGTAGCCTCAGACATCTAAAAACAGTATCAAGGAAACAATATTATCACAGTTGCTCCTTTTGGTTGCAACATACAAGTTGCACTTGCATTTCTAGGTGATAGACCTAATGTCTTAGAAGGGAAGAGGATTATAATTTCAATATTTATCCCAAGTAATTAATTATATATCAATATGTTGTTCAATATGCCATTCAGTACTGCATATTTCTATACTGCAAACAAAAACTGGTTGGAAAGTAACTGAGCTCATGGCAGTCACTATTTGCATTAAAAAAGTTTTTTTCAAGTAAAATTGAACAGACCTCAGTATCAGTGGCCTTGTGGGGAAAGAAACACTGATTTCCACTACCTTGTGAAGTAATACTTAGGAGTTTATTCCTGAATGGCCCAGCTCCAATTTTAAAATAGAGCCTCTGTAGTTCTAGATTCCCCAATTAGAGGAAGCATCTTTTTCAGCCAATTAAGTTCTTCCATCATTTTAAACACTTCAATTGGACAACCCTTTAATCTTCCAAACTCAAGGGAATGCACAAACCGGAGTGGTAATCTATCCTCATAATTCATCCTGGGTGCAAAGTATATAGATGAATCACAAAATGAGTGAGATACTGTAATAGTATTTATTGTTAAAAATCGGTGGTAAAATTGATCCTGCCACTTGTTCAATTTCTCTCAGTCTGAAGATTTCAATTGTGTTAATGCTCCTTACTTACAAAGAAAGTCAGTCAAGACTTCCATAACGCTTTTTTTAAAATAAAATTTCTAATAATTGGAAAAGAGAATCGCTCACCTCTATCTTCAGTAGCCAAACAATTATTTGACAAAGCACTTATTTTAAGGGAAAAACAAAACCTAGCATTAAGGCAAAATGCATTTTAATAATTACAGGGCATAGGGAAGTGCTGTTGCTCAAGTTTTATTATAGTCAAATCATGTCAGTGCCCCACACCATTTCCGTTCCATATAGTCCAGACCATAAATTGTTTAATAAAGATATCACTATAGTTAGCACAGCCTTTTCCTATAAAGTGTTGTAGATTGGTGGTGAATATGCAAGTGTTGATTTAATGAGCACTTTTATAAAAGACAAGGAAACCACTACTTACTTTTCGCTTTTTAATTTCTTTTTCTAAACACAAATACATTAACAAACAGCATACAAACAGAGGTATCAGTGATTGAAATGGTGCATGAACTGCAATGGTACATGGTGCTCAGAGGCAGTTTGAGCCTCAACAATGGAATGATTTCTTCACGTTTAAACTTTTCATTCATTATAAATTTATTTTAAACAAGCGTATTTTTCTTGCTGTCCGAGCTGCTTTTTCAATTATACAATTTCACTTTTCGGGCAAGCAAGAGATAAGGAGAGCAAACATGGCCTTTGGAAACTTGTGCTTGGGAAGGCAGCAGATTCCATGTCAATTATGTCTCACATTCCACCATATTGTATTAAGGTTACAGAATGACATACATTTCACAGAAAACGGGCTTCAAAATGAACAATGGCCTGGAGAAACACAACCTAACTTTGGACCAATGAACAGTGGGTTGTGTTCCCCCCACTTTGAAGTTATCAAGAGTTTACATGAGGTTTGTGTACTGATGCAATTAGCTTCTGCCATTTCTCCAGACTCCAAAATACTATTACATACGAACGCAAAGTTGTAATCTTTAAGCCCATACAACTTTGGTGGGGGTGGGGGTGGGCCAACTGAGGAAATGTGATGGGCCAGGTGGTCAACAAATGGTTAACACTGGGTCCTGGCACAAAGTCCTCCAACTGCACTTCATTCAGTATGGTTATTTTTAAAAACCCAAGAAAAGCTTTAAACTTCAGAACATCAAATGTTCAAACAGACACTGCCAAGCATGCTCCATCAGTTCTTTGTCCAATTGGAAAACAAAAGTTAGAGCAAACCATAAAAGTATCAGCAACACTTGCAACCGAGAAATTGTATTACTATGGTAAATACAAACTGGTAAGTAGTAAACTGGTTTGCAGTGTTGTGTTAAGAAATCACTACATATTTGGTGACAGTACAGATGTTAGAGACAAACAAGCCATGCAGTTCTGAATGAACAACAAACTGCAGAGGAAGAGAAAGAAAGCTTGCCTTACCTACATTTTGATCAAAATCTAAAAGCAATTACAAAGTTCAGATACTGTATCCAAAAGACATTTCGTACATGTTGAGAACACCCTTCATATTTGACCCAGCTTTTAAAAAATTTTCCAAAAGGTTTGTGCTCGGTGCAACACAGACTATTTTGAAATTATGAGATAACTCAAAAACACCACAGTTCTACGACAGCACAACTTCCAATCTGAGCAACTGATAAAAACAGAAGTACAGAGGTTTATGAATGTAAGGGCACTTCTACTGCTTCAAATCAAAAGCTGGCTGGACCCAAGATCATTGAGACTTGAGCAGCAACAAGATTGTAACCAAGGGGGTTCAGAGTGACTCGATCATAATGACCACAGTCAATGTCATCCAACTTTAACAACATGGTGAGCAAGGTGACACACTCAAGACACAAAAACACTACACAGTCCCAACCACACAAGGCCATGCAATAGCAACCATTACAACCATCAATTTTTTTTTGTTTTTTGTCTCTTTTCCAGGAGAGGGAGAAAGGGGGATGAGGGACAGGAACAGGTTGGCGGGGCTGACATTAAAATCAGCATGTTTTCTAAAGACATGCCAATTCCATTTTCAAAACCCAATGGACTATGAAAAAAAGATATAAAAGTATTGTACAAGTTTACAGTGTCACCCTGGAACACCGGTTTACTTTTTTTAAATTTTATTTTTGTCATTTTATCCATCAAAAAATATAAACAAAGAAATGGATGTACCCAGTGTTCCAAGGGTGTTTTCGTTACTATTCTTTTAGCAAGTTACCTGTTCTGGGTCAATTGGAATGGACACACAATTGAGATTGGATTAATTACATTTCACATAATAAGAGGGGACAGCAGGTGGTGGAGAGAATTGGTTATCAGCCCTCATTGCTCAAAAATTCTCTGAAGAATGGCTGTAATCTTAGACTACGTTATTAGATAGCTAAGTCACTTTCCAATTGAGAAAATGATACCATTAATTTTTTTAAAAATTTTCTTCCCTAGAACCAGCATCTTCAACTTTTACTACAAAGTCACACGTACATTGAAGAGTGAGAATGCACTGTTCCAAATAATTATCTGGTCAGGAATAAACTTGGAGAGCACATCCTGAACTCATGATTCCACAGGTTCCTGAGACAACCACTGTTCAAAACTGGACTGCAGAAAGGGTCGTTGCTAGTTGAAATCTGTGGAGGCAGCAGAACCTTCTTGAAAATTACAGTTTACATATGCTACTAGATGTTTAACACTGTACACTTACAACAAAGACAATCATTTAGACAAAGATTTTAACACTGGTGACTGACACAATTTAAGTGTGAAATGCCAAGTAGGCATGGGCAAGTCATGCTTCATGCAAGAGAACATGACATTTCTCCTGCTTCCCACCAAATCAAGGATACCATAGGATTCAGCCATACTGCTGCAATTGTGGTCTAAATCTTATGTTTAATAATAAATGTGAGAAGCAATAATTAAGAATTGACAAGATGCAATACAAGACAGATTGAGTTTTATCACCATTTATGTAGTCCCATTTCTTTCACATGACCAAAATGGTAGTACCAACAAAATCAGCAACAATGCCATCATGGAATGTACATAAAGGATATAAGAGGAGCTATGGAATATGATTTAGAAGCATATGATTTAAAAGCAATTATCATAGCTAAAAATGGGATTTAGATTGTATCCTATGGTTCAGTTCATTCTACTTTTACCACACATGGGGGAATTAAAACTAAGTGTAGTTGGGAGGAGAGAGACACAGATGAC
>JAHRHZ010000008.1:6730807-6777240 GCA_024137785.1 Ginglymostoma cirratum | reverse complement strand
AAGAGAGTGAGTAGTGCAACAGGGTTATTTTAACAAGATGAAGCCAATTCACCCATGCTGTGCAGAGACAGCCTCAACATTTTTCGTATATAAACACAAGGCACTGAAAGAAAAACTAGATCCCTTAGCATGACAGCACACATGACAACAGCAGCCAAAAACTATCTAGCCAAGAACACAGGATCAGGAGAAAAATACAGTAGTAATGTCACATTGCAATGGAGAGGGGGGGCGCGGGGTGAGAAAAATAAAGACAGGGGATGAGAACAGACAGGAGACAGGGATCAATATGGTTTATCGCCACATTCTCTTTTTGATATTTAGTAAAAGTATTGAAAAGCTATGGAATATCTATTATTAGCAGTAACCTAAACCAAGTGATATTCAACATGAAGTGCCAGATGTAGAACTGGTAGTGTTATTGCTAAGATTTCAGCAAACAGAAAAAAGGCTGATGTTGCCTTGCACAGTAGTCAAATTCCTTCCAAAACCATAGATTATTTTTCAGGGATCCAGGGCTCAACCATACACAGGCAAGAAATTAACGCTAGCCCTGCCAGCAACACAAAACATGCAGACAATGATTTTTCAAATAAACATGACCGAAAAAATGTGAGTGAGCAAAGCAGTTCCGGAAGCCTGAAATTTAAAAAGCAAACCAAGGAAAGCTAACCTACTATGGATCATGGAGACTGATCCAAGCATAGAGGAATGACCTAAATGCTACAGGAGAGTTCTGCCAACTACAGAAATTCAGAAGTCAGACAGCACAAAGCTAGGTGAAAATTAGGAACCATTTCAAGTGCACTGGAATTCGCTATCTTTATAGTTCAGGTCTCCTGCACTTTAAATGCATGGTATCACCAAAACGTACAGTTAAAAACACCAAAAGGTGATCAGCAAGGTGGACACTTGGTATTGAGGAACAATCTTTTCAGAGTGAAACAGCTACACTAAACCTGCCAAGTGGTCAAAAGCACTGAAGTTCAGATTTTTACTATTTCAAAGCATCCTTCATGTGCACTGACAGGAGTCATACTGCCAAAAAGTGTCATATCATCCTCCAGATCTATTATATGCCATGCCACCAATGTAAGGGTTGCAATTCTAAAATGTGTGATTACACTGACAACTTAAGTTGCACATCCCAACAAGCAAATCAAATTCGATTTCTGAAATCTCAGTAACAAAGATGGCCAGTTTATTACTGTACTACTGTCTGCCCTGATTGAATCCAGTAACTTACAGGCATTTGCATAATTATAATTAAACTGTCCAGCAGGTTTGAGTCTCAAGCCTGAAAAGACAAGCAGTACAGGTTTAACTACTTAGAAAACCAATACAGTTCAACAATGGATTCCATTAGCTGAACACTAATCCAGCAACAGGTTCAGTTTTAACAATCTCCTTAAAAGTAAGAGGACCACAAAAGAAATCTACTTTGTGGTGTATTCTACTAGCTCTTCCCACAATTAGTAGCAACCTTCCTCACTTTGAAAAAAAAAATCTACTGGCCTCCTCAAGGCAACATGTCAACAGTGTATATCTTAACCAAAATAAGATGTCAGCTAACCTTCAGAATTGATTGAGAGGATGTGACCTAGTTGCAAGCAAAACCCCCAACCTGGTTCATCCCAAAACAAGTCTAAGGAGTCAAGCAAATAACTGTACCGAATTAGAGATTTTTTTTTAAAAAGAAAAAGCTGTACTATTCCCAGCAGCACAAAATTTAGTATTTTTGAGCAATCGCTTTATCAAAAAAACCAATTGCGAAATACTGGAAAATATTCATTAGCAATCTGTACTTGCAAGTGATGAACAAGCATCTACAGTCCAATCTTAAACATGCACTTTGCTTTTTATGCAAACCAACTTCACGCTAATTCAAATATCACTTCTGTGAGCCCGGCAACCCCGCACGAAGATGTCACAAGAATCCTTCGCACCACTTTTTAAAAAAACCATTCCCAGACTTTGGAAACATTTGTAACAGTTTACTTAACTTTCCAGAGAGAAAATAAGGTGAATGTCACTTTACCCAGAACTACAGCAAAGGGAGGAAGTCCACAGCAAAACAAAGTGAGAGCAGGTGACAAGAGAATACACGTGCAGACAGCTGCAATCAGACAAGTCACACGCGCCATGCCACCGCATTTGAAATGGAGTTACCAATTAAAAAAGTTAAAAGCAATTGCGCTGCGCTGCAGGCTGAGAACATCCACTCAGCTTCCGTGCATCAGAAACTGCTCAGGAAGAGCTGCAAGTTCTTTCAACTATGACAGCAACCTATATAGGGAACATCACACATGTTTGCAAGTACTAGGGGTGGGGCAGAATAGGTGGATAGAAAGAACATTTTATTAACTGTTTCTTTTTAAAATACATCATTTATTACAGGTCTTCCAAGTCTCTTTCAAAGGGCCAATGTGGATTTAAGAAAGCCTTGGCATTTAGAGCAAAATGCAGATCATGGTATGCAAACGGATCTGTAACTGTTCTCACTTTCTTCGTGTAAAATCTTCCTCCCGAAGAATGGTCCAAACATTTGCCAAATATGCCAGGATGATTAAGGTCAGGTCTGAAAAACCATTCATGGACATAAACTGGGAAGAAAGAAAAATCCAACCACATTTTGCATGTTAGCCAGCACTAAACTGGAGACCCAAATTCTGGCTACACTGAAGAAAGGTCAATTGAACCATTGAACACTAGGGCCTTTTTTTTTTTTTTTTAAAATAAAAGAAATTTACTACAGCCGCCACAGAAACACGAGTTTCGTGCCGAGATGATTTGCCATTTTTTGTGAACTAGAACTGTCCGGGTAACGTTGCAATTTATTTTCCCCAAAGACTGCCAATTGCTTGTAACAGGAACTTGCTAAATGTGAAAAGCGTGCCTTCTTTCTCAGCCGACAGTCAGAAATCCACATCCTTTAGTTGCTTGGTTTTATGTTGGAGCGAATTTCTTGGCCTGTGCTCGCACTCGTTTTTCATACTCTACTCTGTTCTGGCTGTGAATGGAAAAAAAACATGAAAAATGAGTTGTTACAGATTTGGGAGAGAACGAAGATCTTGGAATATTTTTCTTATATAAAAGTAAAGGAGAGTGGATTATTTAAATCCCCAATTAGGTAACAAACCATTTAAAAATCTACACACTGTGCACCATTGAGAAGATACCAGTAAACAGTTCCTACATTATTTCTGGACCCATAAACATCAGTTTGTTTCCAGGTGGTCCACACCTCAATTCTTGAGAAGTGCACGCAGAAACTTCTGAAGCTGAATTTAGCTTATTCAAGTCCAACATTGGAGAGGGGAATCCTCATTGCAAGTCTACGTCCAATTTCAGCCTGGATCTCAAAACAAACATGCATCCCTATCACCTGTACTCATTCATTTAATGAAGAGGAGCAACAGCAGAAGCAAGCTTTGAAACAATTTAATTCACATACCATGTGATCTGCTGCCCACATTAATTTTTAAATATCTCATGTAGAATCACAGCATGGTTATAACATAGCAGGCAGACATTTGGCCCCAATGCAATTTTAAGCTGTACTTGCAGAGTTGACTAGCCCTTCTGTAAACTGATTAACTCTGCGTCCACATTCTAGCTGTATATTCAGATTCAGACCAGATGATGCAAATGCTTCGTTTTGTCACTTTTCTTTTGCCATTTACTTTAAATTGGTATGCTTCTATGTTTGACCTTTCCAACAATGAGAACCATTTCTCCCTATCTAGCCTATCCGGATCCCTCATATTGAGTGTACTTCTCAAGTCACCCCTCAACTTTTCTCCAAAAAGAAGAAGTCTCAACTTCTCCAAACTATCCATTGAAGTCCCCATCCCTAGAATCATTTGCAAAGCTTGCCTAAAACAACTGCCAGCACATCCTAAGAACCTTAAACATCCTTCCTAAAAGATACGGTCCAGAACTATACAATACTCCAGGTGAATCAGAGTCAGGTTCATTATTACTTTCTTGCTTCTTTTTTCCTAAAAAGGGGACATGCTAAAGCTTTTAGACGTGCTCATCAGGCCAAATGAGAAATTTCAAAGGATTACAACAATTTATACTCAAAGGAGAAAGGAGTGTTGGATGACTGCCCAAGTCATTGCTGCTGAGAAAGCAAGCAAGGGGGCCTTAATCTTCAAAAGAATGTTCAATGATTGTAAACTAATCTCACAAACGGAATAGATTCAATGTGTGTGTGTCTTGCTTCTAGACAGCCTTCTAGTAATCAGGCAAGTTATAAGGTTGACTAATGCTAACGTAGGTATTAGCTCAGGATTAAAAAGTACTGCCCCATCTAACAGTCAGCATTATTTTGGGTTTTGCAAGCACAGTTGGTCGAGTATTGTTTATGCTACACTTTATTAATAATAACCAAAAAAGGAACATGCTGCTAGATTCAAATCAGCCAATCGTTAAGATACAAGGTTTACATTGCACTAGCTCTAATTCCTAGACAGTGCTCAAGCATGTGAAAAGCGAAACACCTTTAGACTGACAGCAGCATAGTTAGTAGAAAACACCTCACTCACAGCAAACACACAAAACAGTTTCATTAAAAAACTGTTCAAAGTTTTGATACACTGCCTTTCTGGGGTCATAGAAAGAAAACCTGGGATTTCACTGGTCTGAAAATGGCAGCTTCTGGTCCATTTGACAGTATGGGTAATACACATTGAATAATAATCTGATCAGAAAACAATTATCCTGCAGGATAACTGATGCATTCTATTTCCACTAAACAATTAAGTGTGCTATTAGATAAACTAATCAACCAAATATGTTCAAGCCTTGTACTTGTTCAATTACCATGGAGGCTGGGGAACCTTGCTGCTTTCATCATGGCAGCATTGTGCCTTGAGTGAACTCACCAATCAGCACCCATTGCTCCTTTGATACAAATTGCTGCAATTATCAGCACTTTGTCAACACCACCCTGATCAACTCCAGTACCTCAACAAAAAGGTTAAACATGATCTGCCGTTAATAAGTCAATGGTGATATCCATTAAAGTCTGTCCAGGTGAAAGTTAAATTTTGTCCCAGAATATCATTCTGAAAGCTCTCACATCTGAAGTTAATTGACTAGCCAAAGATTTGGAGGTTACCCATACACCCTTTGCATTTGCAATTCACCTGTCCTCTGGCCCCATGAAGATTGTGGCTCATACGTCCACAATCTTTCGTACTTCCCTTGGTATCCTTAGATTCAGCTCATTTAGCTCTGCTGACTTGCCCACTTGGGAGTATAGCCAGCACAGGCAAGCCTAGATGATTAATAGAGATCAAGTAGCATATACATACAAAACATTTATGTCAGCTGTCAGGTTCTTATATTTACCTTTTTCATTGCTCTGTATAAATGACATTAAATCAAAATACTGTCTTGGCATGCGAATTCAAGAAACATTCTGCAATTTGCATTTCCAGGCAGAAATCATAGGCAATGATTTAAGCCTCCAAATCTTCTAGTTCTGAACCTAAAGGTTCAGATTCAGCTTGTGATTACATTATGTTTATCTGCATTTAGTTAGCAAGCTTCCATCTAAGACAGATACTTGCAAAGGACTAAACATCATTAACGGATAATAACCATATATTATTTCATAACCTGAATAAAATACATCACTGAATAAAGGTAAAGCACCAGCAAAGTGCAGGCAGTATGACTGTGTTCAGTCTGTAGATAATCCCAGCATTAGAACCAAGAAATTAAGCTTTTGCTATAAATTTCCCAACATCACACCATCCAATCACAATACAAAAGGATAGCAGGACTAATGGCTCCAGAAATACCAGACAATTGTTGTTAACTATGAAATGGATTGCTCAATGAGATCAACATCAGGGGGAAAAGAAGAAAAATTAAATGGTGTCACAGTGATTCAATTAACTTTTCCTCTAATAGAATTAAGCCAACTGGTCACTATAGGGGAAGTATAACTGCAGCACTGGGCTTACTAAAGCCATGCATTTGTTAACAAATCCTACGTACCAGTAGATTGTGTATGCTTCTGCTTGTGCTGGGTCTTGAATGTTTGGTTCGTTTAGAAGTTCTTGAATTCCTAGTAATATCTATTTTAAAAAAAGAGAGGGGATGGGTCAGTGGTGGAAAACAAAACAAGTACTGCGGAGCAGACTCCACAAAATATATTGAAAAAATGAAAGTTATTTCTGACCTGCTTAATAGTAATAGCAGGTCTCCAATCCTTATCTTCCTCTAGAATGGATAGACACACAGTACCAGAAGGATACACATTCGGGTGGAATATTGGAGGCTCAAATTTACCTGTTGATTGGTTAAAAAAAACTTTACCTTCAATCGTGTAGGTAGAATTAATAAGGATACGCACAAGATTGCCCAGGGACAGTAAGAATGAGCAAATTTGTATTCGCACCATACTCCTCCTGCTCTGGTTACTCATAACCAAAAATACACAACTGTTGCAAGGTTTACAGGTTTCATTTGCTTTACACCAAGCTACTTCTGCTGCCTTTCCCCATTTCAATTCCTCTTCAGAGGGTGTAATAACCTTACTGACAGAAGCCTGATCTATTGCATGTGGAACAATAGTTTTTTCACATTTAGGGTTTAAAACAGACATGAGCAGGTACCACCTGAAGCAAAGAATCTTCAGCACATGAAATATTTACTTTGCATTAAACAGCATGGATCATGAGCATGCACATACATCCATTCAACATAACGACATGCCATAATAAGCAGATGCGCAGAAGGCCAGGTCAACTGTCAAACTAGACTATGGTTACAGCTGCCACCACTTAAAACAAGCAGTTACCTATGCAGTCCAGAAAAATTAGGCTGCAAATGTATCTCTTGAATGAATACCAATGCCTCAACAACAAAAAAAGCAATACACGAAGTATATTTCAGCTGAAAGTAGCCACATTTAGGACAAACTGTCTTCACATGAAGGGTTTTTCCATAAAATACAGCTTAAATGCAACCAGTCAATGCTTTCCACCAAGAGCAGTTGCTAGGATTCATGGAATTGCTTAACTACAATGCTTTTAAGTCTAAAGGAAGCAGAGGCTGCTGCAGAGCTTTATTCCCCCCCAGAAAATGATCTGTAAATCTTTACATTTGTAGTACTTGATCATACCGAATTGCCAGTACATCAGCTTCCAAGAACAGGATTCAACCAATGCTAGCTCAATCGTTACTTTTCACCCACTATCATTTTACCAAGTATGCAAATTATCCTGTACTATATACACAAACAATACAATGAAGCTGATTGATATCCAGAGTTAGGTTTGTCCCCAAATAAATTTTAGCCTGTTCCGAAATGCCAAAATTGAGGAACTCCCAAGTGAAAATGAAATCCCCAGATGAATTTTAAATTGGACAAACACTAAAAAGCAAAAACCCCAGAGTGACTATTAAGTTGAAGAGCCACCAAGTGTGTCTCATTTACTCCAGAGAACTGACAGATTCAGTGGTCAGTTATTCAATTTCCTTCTTGGTCGAAGACGGAATTGCCTACACATACTTACACTTTGGTGGCGATGAGGGGTAGTCATCCTTAAACAGCATCCGAAGCTTATACTGCCCACCTTCCCACGGCGTCTAGAAAAGAAAAATGTCTCAGTCAACTGAATACATCTAACCAGGTTACTAATCAAGACTGCTTTAATGACTTGAGTCAAACACCAATTCACAGTTGTTCTATAACAGTCAAGTAAAAAAGTGGGTACAGAAAAAGCTCAACCAGAAATATTTTTTCAATATTATCGAAAGTTTTCTGAAAAATCCAATTGTATGGAAAGTTGTTCTGAAATGCTACTTGAGCCCTTGATTCTAAGAAAATAAATACATTACAAAAGCTATTTTTAATGAGTTTGTGGGGTGTGAAAGCCCAAAGCAAAACAGAGGATTGAGAACTCAAAATGTGATATCTAGTACAATCTAAGTTATCACCAGAATACTGTCTAATTTTTAAGTACAAGAAAACCATTCCAATACATAATCTGCATATCGCATGAGAGTGGAGGTGATCTTGATATCGCCCCAAGGTTGAGTCTTCCTGACTTAATGCAGTTGAGGACTTACTAAACTACTTCACAGGGCAATTAAAAAACAACCACATTGAGAGACTGGGATTGCTCAAAAAGGGTACAAAACAGTTGAATATTTTTAATATGACATCATATTAAAGTGATCATGAAACTCAGGTTTACTTAAACTGTCGCTGGTGAGTTCTTTTGCATCGGATTTTTAAGAAAAGGACTAGGGAGTCTGCAAAGAAATACAAAAAGCTTTATTGAATGCGCAAAATCCTGGTACATGCAGTAAAATGTGGGAAAATGCAAACTTGTCCACTTTGGTAGGGAAGACAGAAAACCTGTTTTTATTATATGACTATCCCTTATGCAAGAGGCCATTACGACAGAACAAGAAAACAGAGAAGGAGAATTTTTTTCCCCAACACGAGTCTGCAGATCTCTTCCCCAAAGGGCAGGTTTACTGAATATGTGTAATGCAGAGTTGGAGAGATTCTGGATTGACTAGGGAGTCAAAGGTTACAGCAAGGTAGAGATCAAAGTAAGGTCAGAGCTGAGGTCACAATCAGATCAGCCCATGATCTTATCAAGTGGCCGAGAATGGGTCAGTCATGCTCCTAATTCTGGTGGGTGTAATCTGGAATACTAGCCACAATACACCACTCTAAAATGCCTGCACTACTGTACAACAGCAAACACTGAGTAGAGGGCAGTTTCCACAAGTTTCACTTAAATCAGATGTCACCAGCAATAACCAGGCACTGTCAAAATGAACAATTTTCATTAAAATAAAGCTCAGCGTTATTTTTGTTTTACATTACTGGGGCTATACACCAGCACTTGGGGGAACTTCCATGTTACTAAATACACAAAACTTGGGGAGACTGAAGCCTTTGTTGACCTTAGCCCTGCACAAATTCAATGTCAACATTCGAGACTGTCTCAGCTAGACTGTTTGCATAGCCTCTTGCTGACAAGCTGAGTTTCCAACAATACCTCCATCTTACCAACAGCCTCCTCTAACAGTGCCTATTCTCAACCAACTGCTGAAATCACATAAGCGTTGAAAATTAATAAGAAAGTCATAGAAAGACTGCTGGCACTTTAAGATGACAAAGCACTGAGACTGGAATATATGCATTCAAGATTTTTGAAGTGAGGAATTTAAGGAGCTCTGGCCATAATTTCAGCCATCCCTGGATTTGGGAGTGGTGTCAGAAGAACTGCAAACATCACCTTGCTCAGAAATGTAGTAAGGATAATCCCAGCAATTACAGACCAGTTTGCCACTGGTGGTGAGAAAGCTTCTTGAAACAACTGTTCAGGATAGAATTAGCAGTCACATGGAAACAGGTGAATTAATTAGGGAGAGTCAGCACGTATTTCTAATGGAGAAAACTGTATTTAACTGACTTGGAGCGGTTATTTTTAAAAAAAGAGAAGACTCAATGAGGTCAACACTGAAGTGGTTTCTATGAATTTCCAGAAGGCATTTAGTAAAGCGTCACAATGAGATGCAAGTTCCAGAATATTGTATAAAATGGATTATAGCAACATGGATACAAAAGTAGCTGAGTGACAGGAAACAGAATAACGGTCAATGGATATTTTTAGGCTTGGAGGAAGGATACTAGAGGAGTTATCCAGGATCAGTGTTAGGACGTTCATTTTTCCTGATATATAATGTTCTAGACCTTAGAAATGCAGGGGAGAATTTCAAAAATTGCAGACAACACAAACCTGGAAGAATTGTAAACTAAGGGGGAAGAGCATAGAAACTCCAAAATGGACACTGACAAGCTGAAGTGACCCGACAGGTGGCAAACAACAGCCAACGTACAGGAGTCGATACATTTCGATAGGAAGAATGTTGAAAGACAATACAAGATAAAGGGTATAATTCTAAAGCGGTACAGGGGCCGAAGGACCTGGATGTCTACATGCACAGGTCATTGAAGGTGGCAGGAGAAATGGAGAGAGCAGGTAAAAAAGCTGAAGATACTATATGCTTTGTTAATAGGAATATAAAGTTGTACAAGTGCAAAGTGGTGACGTTGACCTTGTTAGACCTCAGCTGGAGTACTGTACATAGTTGTGGGAGCCACATTATAGGAATCTTATGCACGCATTGGAGAGTGCGCAAAGCTATTTACAAGAATAGTTCCAGAACAGAAACTCTGGTTTGAAAATGGATGAAAGTAGTTCATCGTATCCCTACTGCGTGAAACAAGCTCTTCAGCCCAACAAGTCCACACTGATCCTCAGAGCATCCCACCGCCCTATAATCCACCTAATCTACACATCCCTGAATACTATGGGCAATTTAGCATGGCCAATCCACACAGCCTGCACATCTGTGTGGGTGGAAACCAGAGCACCCAGAGGAAACCTCAGACATGAGGAGAACGTGCAAACACCAGACAGTCGCCCAAGGGTGGAATCGAACCCGGCTTTCTGGCACCGAGACAGCATTTGAACTCAGATGTGATAGCAGTTTTCAATATCATGAGCGGACTGGACAGAGTAGGTAGGGAGAAGCTGTAACCACTTGTTAAAGGAACAAGAACAACAGGGTATAGATTTAAAGTGATGTACAAATGAAGTAAGGGTGGTGCTGTTGAGAAAAAAAGTGTTTTCCGCACAGCAAGTAATTAAGGCATGGAATGGACTGCGAGGAAATGTAGTGGAGGCAGGTTCAAATGAAACATTCAAGAGGGCTTTGGATTATTATTTGGATAAAAATGGTACACAAGGGTATAGGGATAAAGCAGGACACTGCCCGGAGCCAATGATGCTTGTTTCAAGAACTGGTGTTGGCACAGTGAGCCAAATGGCCTCCTTCTGCACTGTAACAATGTTCTGATAGCACAAAGTGGAGAAACTCAGGAGGTCTGGCAGCTCTTGTGAAGACAGATACAGTTATTGTAAAATCCAATAGGACTCCTCTTTGGAACACATTGAACTTAAACCATTAACTGTTTCTCTCACCACAGATGCTGCCAGGCCTGCTGCATTTTGCTGGCAATTTGTTTTTATTTCAGATCTCCAACATCTGCAGTACTTTGTTTTATCTGTATGAAACCACGTTGTTGCTGTTAATTAAAGATGCCTTACATGAAACGCCAGCAAGAAATCTGTAGTGTCATACACTGAACAACAGTTACCATAGAAACACTATCCCTGGACTCCAACTGAACAGCTTTTTTCAGACTCAAAGAGAACTGAAATCATCACTGGCAAAGGGGGTGCTTAGCACAGTGTGAATTTGGTCCTCAGTTCCCACTGCTAACTGAAGTTCTAGATGGGAGGAAATCTTTGTGCTCACTCCTTGCTATTATAAGGCAACAGCATGCCATATGAGAAAATAGCAGTACTTAGAGGATACATAAAATTATTTCGGAAGGGAGAATGAAAATAGCGATGGAGTAATAATGACAAAAATTTAACATTTCACTCACTAGTAGATAGCATTTCCAGCACTCAAACTATTGCGTTAACTTGTTAAGCTGTAGAGAATGTTAGCAACAAGAAACATTCTACCTGAACATAATTCAGATTGAATGTCACAGAATTAAAGCAATTAACAAAAGAACTAGATGGCAAATGAGAATCGTGTTGAAACAAACTATGCAACCAAGTCATTATCTGGAATGAAGTGCCCAAAAAATTACGGAACCAGATTCAATAGTACATTGCTTCCAGTATTTGTCCATATCTTTTTGGAAAGTTCAAGAGCTGGGGTTTCAAAGAGAGTGTGGGACCGCCTGAATAGCTCCTTCGAAGACCTGGTACCAATTACTTGCTTTCTTTATGCTGCATCACCACATGATTCTACAAATGTAATCCTTACTCAATTAAAGATAATAATCAGTTGTCTTTGGCATATTTTAAAAAATAAAATTTCAATTGCTAATAAGTGCAATGATTGAAGGAAGTTAGGCTGAGACTGGCTAACTGCACACCAAATGATAAAGAAAGACTGAGCTTGATTATCACTAGGCTTGAGTTTAATATTGTATCTTACCACATCTTTCAGAAAGATCTCAGCGTTTCATATTTAAAAAAGACAAATTACTTTGATGTTAAATATCACATGGAGGTAAATACAAGTCTGCATGAGGACCTGACAAACAGTACTTAGACGAACGGGATAACTTTTATGAGAAAACTTGATTACAACATTTAAAAATGCATTCTTCCTGAAATATACCATGAGACTTTTTTGGTCTATCTGGACAACCAGAAAGAACATCTTAATGCAAGTAGAGTACATCTATGGTCATGTACCAGAGATTGCAACGCCACAAGACAGAAGTTGCACCAGTATTTTAAACAAACACATTGGAAACTTTCTTTTCCTTATGCTTTCATGGGACAAGGGCATTGCTGGCAAGACCAGCATCCAATACTGCCCTTAACTAAGTGGCTGGCTCAGCCAGAGGGCACTTAAGTCAACTTACAGGGCCAAATAGCTTTTCTTCACTTCTTTGCTAACGATGAATTATGATCTTCTACTAGTCAGAGTGGCACAGTGGGATGCTCTATGGTGGATCAGCGGAACTCAATGGGCCAATATAGCACCCTTCATCTCCCAAAAGGACATTAATGAACCGATTGGGTTTTCATGACAATCAACTATATATGTTGCGTGAAACATACTAGCTTGATACCCAGACTTATTCATGGAATTTAAATTCCACCAGCTACTGTGGTTGGGTCAAAGCCCATGTCCCCAGGGCTTTTGTCTGGGTCTTTGGTTTACTACCCAAGTGACATTTAAACTCATTTAAAAATTTAAATGAAGTAGTGAAATGTAAAGCAATCTTGAAATCTGTTGCTGTGCTGATGAATATTATACTTACTGCCTTTTTACCCGGAATAGCACATTCCCAGTTCATTAAGTTTAAAGTACCATCTGGATTCTTTGTTGGTACTGCAACAAAGCCCTGTCAACAACAGAAAACAACAGTTGAACAGACAGACTTATACTTTACCTTAATCCAAGTGAGCATATAGACAACTGTACGACTTTGATAGGACACAAGTCAAAAGGTGACAGGGTGCCAAGTGTGTGGAGCTGAAGGAACACAGCAGGCGAGGCAGCATTAGAGGAGCAGGAAAGTTGACGTTTTGGGTTCGGACCCTTCAAATGTCAACTTTTCTGCTCCTCTGATGTTGCCTACTAGCCTGTGTTCCTCCAGCTCCACACTTGACTCTGTCTCGAGCATCTGCAGTTCTTGCTATCTCAGGGTGCAAAGTATATTAGATTTCATATTCCTATTCCTTGAAAGGCACACAGACCAAGTTTCTGAGTGGGGTAGAACACACCGCACCCAGTCAGGCAGGTGTTTTCGTTCTTAATTATATCTCTTTCCTGCTGATGTACAAATGCAAGCACCAATAATGAATACTTGAGAACAAGTGGTCTACAGGGCCAAACAGCTTTTCTTCACTTCTTTGCCTACGATGAATTATGATATTCTACTAGTCAGAGTGGCACAGTGGGATGCTCTATGGTAGATCAGCAGAACTCAATGGGCCAAATGGTCTCTTTCTGCACTGAAGGGATTCTATGATTCTAGTTTAGGATGAATATGAAAATAAAGTGAGTAAACTTTGATTTATGACAATTTGCGGATGGGTGCTGACTACTGGTTGTCTTTGACGGAAGGCCAGATTTCTAAACTCAAATTCTAACTTGGCTAATTCAGATTAATTGATCAGAGGCAGACCAAGATTTACTTCAAAAGTTCTGTAAGGAGACAAACACTGGCACATTCAACCTCTTCTTTTAAATATTCCATCAGGTTCCTCGAATGTGATTCTAGATCCAAGTTTTACATTCCGTAGTCAAATTATTCAATTCCCCCTTGACTGGTCCCTTGTCCATTAACTCCAGCTCATCTAATTATCTGCTACATATATGCCAGTCCACGCTAAGGCCTGGACAGCTATCACTTCTGTGTTGGCTGATGTATATTGGCACGCAGTCCAACAACATTTTAAAAAGTTTTTTGGTTTAAATCCTTTCATGACATCACTATACTCCATACTTATTGCCACATTCATCTTCAGAGAACCAAAAGGAAGCTTATCCCCAAGTCGTTCTGTTTTAGCTGAAAATAGCAGCGGAGAAATATTACTTTGATCTTGTACTGGTAGCATAGCAGCTTTCCTGAAGAAAATTAACCATAGCAAACAAAGTGATACCAATTAAAAGAAAATCAATGGGGCAAGAAAGGAAGCAGTCAGGTCATCTACCCTCTAGACTTGACAAAAATCTATATTTGTCAGACACCAAAACTTTAGATTACTGATTCAATTGTGCTGCAAATTATAAACAGGTAAGCCTTTACGAAACAATGGATTGTGTATAACCTACAGTTGTTGCTTTCAGAAGGGAAGTGGATAAATATTGAAGAGAAAATCCTGCAGGGACGTGGATGGAGCAAGATTTACTCTATTGTTTTTTTTGAAAGAAATGGTACAGACTTCCATTGGTCAAATTGTCATAGCTTCCTTCGGTCCTGTACTATGGTCAGATTTTCACTTCACACTACAGCCTATGCTATGCAGTCAACACTAACAGTTCAAGTAAATCACCTGCTTGCACAAAATCCAAAGTCAAGTTTGACATCAAGACTCTATTCTTCTACAGGATCCCAATAGATCAAATAGGATCCCTAACCCAAACCTTCCAGGAGTGACCAACACTCCCACCAAGAAAAAACTACTTACAAAAGGATGATCCTTTCTCCAGGCTTTTCTTTCTTGCGCCAGCCGACTCAATGCAATTCCGGACATAGTTTTATTTCAACTGTCTCCTGCAGAATAAGTAAATAAAATAGTGCAAAAGAGGTTTACCCAAAGGTTGCCTGAAGTGGAGTTTGTTAGCTATAAGAGGCTGCTGACAAACTTGGAATGTCTTTGCAAGAGAACATTGGAGGCTGAGGGGTGACTTGATAGGAACATAAAAACTTATGAGAACCACAGATAGTGGTGGATAGTCAGTTTTCCCAACCCACCCCAGGGTAGAAATGTCAAAAGGGGCATAGGTTTATGCGAAGGAGAAATTTTAAAGGAAATGTGCTATGTGCCTGGAACACGATGCCAGGGGAGGGAGTAGAAGCAGATTTGATAGCAAAGTTTAAGAGGCATTTAGAGAGACATGACAAGCAGGAAATAGAGGGACACAGACCATATGCAGGCAGATGGGATTATTTTAGAATGGCATTACGATCAACAGACATGGTACGCCAAAGGACCTGTCTGCGTTCTGTGCTGTTCTATGTTTTGCGCTTTCATGATTGAAAACAATGGCATGGACTAAGGATAAAAGGACTGATTACTTGGGACCAAGAAATTTCTTCACAGAATTGCAGAAATCATCATCTTTGGATTTGGAAATTCTCTCCCTAACATATGGGGGTGCTCCTGATCCTATTTCTTATAAACTTGCATATTTTATTGTTCAAAGTACAGTCCATATAAGACGTAGCTAATTTAAAGTACAGCCCTGAAGTGTTTCAGAAAACCAAAAACAATTAGGCATCATTTTCTCAAACTTGCATCATATCTTTATTCAGAAAGACATTAGTTATAGGTCCATTGCTAATAGCACCGGTAAATGGTTGGGCCAACTAAGGTATCAAGTTAAAATGCACAGAAAAGTATCAAAATGTTACATTGCATGACTAAAAGTCACATTTTACATTACATAAACAAAGTAACTTGCACTATTTCCTTGACAGAAAAAAATCCTAGCATACGACACAAGTCATGAAAAGGCAATAGTAAAAGACAGGCTGAAGAAATACTATTTCAAGTGAACGATTAGAGAAATGGAGAAGCAGAACTCCACAGCTAGATCTGATACTTGGAGGGAGCACTAGTTCTGAAAACTCCTGCAAACTGCAGTAGAAAAATATCCACTGGCATAGAGTCACATCAGCACAGTCAATACTCATGCATTCCCAGAAAGGTAGGACATCTTGGAAGAAAATAATAAAACAAACCAAGCTTTAAAATCATGATCCATAACATGACTGGACAGGCAAATCAACCGTTTGTCCCATGGAATTTATTTCTTCCCACTTCAACGTGATATTTTTTTCTCCCTTTGTTTTGTCCCACCGCACTTACATCCATGATTTTTCTGATACTTTACACCGGTTTCAAAATTTCCAGTTCACAGGCATCAACCACCTTCTCTTCATCATAGATATGCAATCCCTTTGCATAGCCATCCCTCACCACAATGGCCTTCAAGCTCTTCACTTTGTTCTGGAAAGGTGGCCTGAACTGTCCCCATCCACTGCCAGGGAACTATAGACTGGTGAGCCTGACATCGGTGGTGCACAAGATGTTGGACAGAATCCTGAGGGATAGGATTTACATGTATTTCGAAAGGCAAGGACTGACAAGGGAGAGTCAACATGGCTGTGTGTGGGGGAAAATAGTGTCTCTAACTTGATTGAAATTTTTGTAGTAGTAACAAAGAGAAATGATGAGGGCAGAGCAGTGGATGTGATCTATACGGACTTTAGCAAGACATTTGACAAGGTTCCACAAGATAGACAGGTTAACAAGGTTAAATCACACAGAATATAGTGAAAACTAGCTATTTGGATACGGAACTAGCTCAAAGTTGGAAGACAGAGGGTGGTGGTGGGAAGCTTGCTTTTCAGACTGCAGGCCTGTGACCAGTGCCACATCGATTGGTGCCAGGTCCACTGCTTTTCGTCATTTATATAAATGACTTGGATGGGAACACAGGAGGTATGGTTACTAAGTTTGTAGATGACACCAAAATTGGAGGGGTAGCGGACAGCAAAGGTTACCTCAGAGTACAACAGTATCTTGATCAGGTGGATCAACTGGCTGACAAGCGGCAGATGAGGTTTAATTTACATAAACATAAGGTGCTGCATTTTGGAAAGGCAAATCAGGGCAGGACTTGTACAGCAAATAGTAAGGTCCTGGGGAGCGTTGCTGAACAGACACCTTGGAGTGCAGATTCATAGTTCCTTGAAAGTGGAGTCATAGATAGGATAGTGAAGGTGGCGTGTGGAATTCTTATACTCAATGCACTGAGCAATGCAGACAAGAGTTGGGAGGTCATGTTACAGCTGTACAAGATACTTGCTAGGCCACTTTTGGAATACTGTGCGCAATTCTGGTCACTCTGCTATAGGAAAGATGTTGTGAATCTTGAAAAAGGTTTCAGAAAAGAATTACAAGCCTGTTGCCAGGGTTAGTGTTTGAGCTATTGGGAAAGGTCGAATAGGTTGGGGCTATTTTCCCTGGAGGTCAGAGGCTGAGGGGTGACCTTATAGAGATTTATAAAATCATGAGGGGTATGGATAGGGTGAACGGACAACATCTTTTCTCCTAGGTGATGGAATCTAAAACTAAAGGCATAGGTCTATGCTGAGGGGGAGGTGGAGAGATTTCAACAGGACTTTAGGGGCAACTTTTTTTCCCCCATACAGGGTGGTGCATGTATTGACTGAGCTGCCAGAAGTGGTGGAAACTGGTACAATTTCAACATTTAAAAAGCAATTGGATACGTAGATGAATAGGAAGAGTTTAAACGGATATGGGCGAAACAGTGGCAAATGGGACTAGATTTAGTTAGGATATCTGGTCAGCAAGGCCTATTTCCATGCTGCACAGCTCTATGACTAACCGTGCAGGAAAGGAGCACCTACAATCATTACAGGAGGTGGTATGTACTGGTAACGTCATTAGACCAAATCAAAAATCCCAGGCTACTGCTTTTGGGACTGGGTTTAAATCCCCCTAGGGTAGATGGTGAAATCTGAATTCAACAAAAAAAAAACTGGGAAAAGGTTAGTCTATTAGGGATAACAGCACTGTTGATGTTCATTAAAATTCATTCGATTCATAAATGTTCATTAGGGAAGGAAATCTGCCATTCTTACATAGTCTGTCTGATGTGACCATAGACCCACAGCAATGTGACTGACTCTTAACTGGCCTCTAGACACTTAGGGATAGGCAATAAATGCTGGCAAAGCCCACATTCCATCTGAATATGAAGAAAAAAAACCAACCATGTTTTAAATGTTCTACTCCTGTCCTTAGTATGCCACACGCAACAAGCAATTCATGTCTATAATGACAACTGCTTTAATATAAATGCCCAAACAATGCAAGTTCCCTAAAATAGTGAGGTTTAACAGAACAATTCACAACAGGAAAAAAAAAATCACACTTCACTAAACAGAGTTCACAATACAATCTGCACATTCATGAAAGCTCAAACTGTCAATGCATAGTAGTGTAACTGACAACTGTGAGAAGCCATTCTATATTTTTAACTGATGTTTGGATAAATGGTGGCATCTTGGAAATTAAAATATTCTCAGTCTACTTTCTGAAATTAAAGACAAATGCCCCCTACTCCCTGGGGTTGGCATTAGTAGCAACTGAAAACAGTGCTCAAGAAATGTTGTTTTACGATTATGCCATTTTATTTGGAATTAGGACTAATGATCTTTAAAGTAGTAATTATCTTAAGTGCAACAGTTCAAATACAGAGGATTAACTATATGATAATTTGTCTCTGCCGTCCTCCCAATACTTTATACATACTGTACAAACTTCTCTATTAATGATGAATGAACTTACTGTGGCAGGGTTTATAGGGTTGAACAGCTAGCAATGCTACCTATACCACGATCACAGACAGCATCTCGAAGATGGTATTTTAAAGCAACAATATTAAACTTCAGGAAATCATCTAATCCTCTAATCTCCACATTTGCAAGTCTGTACAAGTGTTAAGCCTGGAGGGTGCTAGATGTCTTTATTCTCTTCCACCTTAAGATGAACATTCTTCCTCAAAACTAATCTAAATTTACCAACTTTTCCACCACCCCAACTCCCAGCTTTCCAGTGAGGCATTGTTGAAACCTTTAAACTTAAATCACGTAGAGTCCCAGCTTCCTCGGTGTCCTCTTTCTGACTGCTTGCCTAATTGCCTCCTCTGGAAACTGTTGAGGATCAGAGCTCCTGTCTCTTCCGGCAGACTCCCATCTTCCGACCCTATAGGATCTCCCTCATCCCTTAACCCCAGAATAACAGTTCTATAATTTCCATAATTAAACAAAAAATGCTGGAATAACACAGCAAGTCCAACAGCACTGGAGAAAGCACAGAATTTCATTTGCCAACCATTTTGAAGAAAGATCATCAACCTGAAATACCAAATCCACGCTTTATTAGATGCTGCCAGATTTGAGTGTTTTTACAGTTTTTCATTAACTACAGATTTCACGCAACTGAAGTACGTTCTTTGCACTGAAAACTTACAGAATTACAAGTTTCTCATACCCTGTCCCATTAACTTCCTCCAGCCACGTGAATTTCACATGAATACTTGTCTGGAGAACTTCACTTACCACATTTGCCAACCCATTGCTAGCTGAGGTTTTTGTTTGCTGTGTTTGACCACTCAATATTTTGCTTGCCCACTTTCATCCTATTAGGCAAATTGTGACAGCATCCAATTTTTAAAAATCTGTTTCTACAGCAGCTAAGTGACTTGATGGGTGATTGGCAAGCAGCAGTCACCATTCATGTTTAAAATCTGAACAGCCCATGCAGACAATCAATAATCACACAATATTCGCAACTCCAGAGAAACTGGTTAGATAGCAGTACATTTTTAAACAAACAATAGATTGAACTCAACATACAAATAGTAAAACACCTCTCAGCATTGCAATTTGGCCAAGTTTTGTTAAGTTCATTGTCGTGCCCAAAGGTGAAGGTTTTAATCTGAAGGGACTTTTTTGCATTAAGCCCCACTAGGGAATATTAAAATTCATATAGAAATTTGTCTATCCTTGAAGTATGTCTCCAGGAACCACAAAAGCTATAAACTTATCTGTAGTTTGAGAAAGGAGCTAGTCTGTGATTTAGTAGACAATAATACTATGACTGTCTAGAGCTGCAAGGCATTTCACCCCACAAACTCTACAATTCTACCTAAGAATCATTAGACTCCCATTGCAGCAGAAACTGAAAATACCAGCTACAGAGTGAACAGAGAGAGCAAGCCTTATTATGACTTCCCAGATTCTCCCTTACCGCACGGCCACAGTAAAGCATGAGGAATGAGTCAAGTTGTTATCCACTTTAGCATCAAGAGGTTTCCTACACTTTGGTTACTCAGTTACCAAAATTAAAATTATATTATTCACCAACACAAAGCAGCTTTATAACTAGCAACATTTGTACAGATATTCCAGTAGTTTTCTTGAAGGATCTCAAAACAGGCTCCTCATCTTCCTTTAAATACTTAATATTGGAAATTAAGATAATGTAGATTGAATTGTTGGGTTGCATCAGGAGTATTCAAATGTAGGGAAACAGCGGTAACAAGCCATAATGTAATTAACAGAAGCTGAATGGCATTTTTCCACGTCATTCATTAACAGGGCTGAGGGTATCACTGCCTAGGCAGCATTCATTGCCCAACCCTAATTACCCAGAGGGCAGTTCAGAGCCAACCACATTGTTGTGGGTCTGGGGTCACATGTAGGCCAGACCAGGTAAGGATGGCAATTTTCTTCCCTAAAAGGATATTAGTGAACCAGATGGGTTAGACTCGGTCATTTTAACTTAGTCATAAAGCCAGTAGGTCTCAGAAGGAGACGGAGGGGAGTACAGGATCTCTTATGGTATAAGTGTGCCAGTGGACTCTGGCAGTTTGCCTTAAAAGAACAGGTTACTGCAAGTACAGATGGAAGCAAAACTACAATTTGCAGAAATGTGTCAAGTCAATCAGCATCTGTAGAAGTAGGATAATATTTTTGGATAGAGCTACTTGATCAACTTTAAATGGTTGAAGTATTCACAAATTGAAACAAACAAAGAAAAAGATCTGTACCTTTCAGTTTGATGTGGGCGTTTTCAATATTTTCTTGTCACCACACGGTCTCAATCCTGTGCATGGAAATTAAAAGAAAGACGAAGAACAGGAATATGAAGGCCTGACTTTGATTCTGTCATCTTAGATGCAACTTCTGTTACAGGTCAATGTATAGAGTACATGCCCAAACTGCAGCCCTGGCTTTGACAGTGTTACCATTGAAGCCCAGGCAATGCTACATTCAAAAAAAGGTGAGAAATGTGGTTTGAAGAAATGTTCTTACAGAGGGCTATAGCAGCACCTATAGGAGCTGGTTTAAAGGTAGAGATCATTGAAACTCTTATCTATAGGTTACACTACAAAGGAGTCCATTGCTTGAAAATTAATAGTTGCCAAATCTATAAAATACAACTGGTTACCCACATAGCACTAAACTCATGCAACATTCTTAGTCAACATGCCTTCCTTTCATGACACCTACTATTCAAGATTACTGCAAAAATTTTCAGCTCTCCTGTCAGCAGGAAGCTAACAAGCTTTAAACAAGGTTCAGATATGCAAGAACTATTTTCAAGCATCTCAGCAAAAAGCAAAAGCAACAGGACTCTGGTAAATCTAAAAAATTCAAAAAACAAAAATATTATTCCATTAGTTTTTGGCTTAAACATTAACTCAAAATAATTCGAGTCATTTTACCTTTATTTCCAAGTAACCTTAGTACATATTTTAAAACACAACCATTAACTATTATCGTGCTAATAATTTGATGGGTTAATGTCCCAGAATAGAAGGTCTGCAGTTCAAGTTCTTGTCTGCAGGTTAGTGACCTGAGCTAAACAAACCACAATTTCAATGCTCCCAAGTCAAACAGAGGAAGGGAAAGAGCAAGCAGCAAATATTTTACTTCCTGGCTGTTGTTTAGTGACCTCTTCTGGAAAATGTACATGAGATGTTAAAGAATAGTTGGCTTGAATCCAGCTGTGCAAACAGCCCATCTTACCAATGAACTATTATTCCACGAGCCAGCATTCTCATGAAGGGGATAAAAAACATTTAAAATCAAAAAAAAGTACTGAACTCTTACAGCACCATTTTTATTGCACCTTATATTAGAATTCTAAGTAAAACATCATGGGACTCTGATTTCAATTTTTATATGAAAATTGGAGGGCTGCATGCCTTTTGTAAAATAAAGCTACTCAGCAGATATGTTCATTTGCATAAATGAAAAGCACTGTTTCGCCCAACTGTTTCTTCTCATCATTCCTCAGTTACAAAATTGCTTCAATAACCCATCTATAAGTAACCATGAATGAATTCAGTTCAACAGTTTAGTCTAAGTTGTGCGATTTTTTTGTGAATTTGTCTATTCTGAAATTGAAATTGAAGCAGAACACTCAAGCCAATTTATTTCTCCCAGATTTCAGTCCAGTGCAGCTGAGGAAAGCGCTTCACCGGCAGAGGTGCCACAGTCCAGATGAGACTTCAACTAAGGTTCCCTCAAGTGGGCATAGAAGACTCACTGGCAAAGAGCAGTCAGGGAATTCCCTCACAACAAGCATTTTAATCAATATGTATGCCTCTCAATTGACACAAATAGTTTAATTGGCAATTTGTCTGAATTTGGTTTTCCAAGCCCCTAAATTGCATGCAACCCGTCAGAGAAAAGAAAGAACATTCAGCTCAAAGCTGTTTTTCCATCCACTTACTTCATGGCTGATCAGTAACCCACTAACTGATGTTTAATGCTCTTCCAACCATTTTCACATGATTTTAATTCACAATTTACATTTGTAACATTACCAATATTTAATGCTGATAGATTACAGCGTGTTTAGTAAGTTAAAATGGTGATGACCATAAATAATAAAGTGATTAAGAATAAACTGAGTAGAATCCAGATCAGAGCTGTGCGTGATCACAGAAGGTTACTACGAAGGGGAAGAATATCTGTAGGCTATTTATGACTTCAAGTTTGTGCGTGAGATCATGACCAACCTATAAATTAGCTGCATTATCCACCTCTGCCCTGCACTCTTAATACACTCTTAGCTTCGGATTACAACTCAGATTGGCCAAATTTTAAATTACCAATTGATGCAGAATTGATTGGCATTTGTGGAACAAAATTCAAAATCTTACCATAATTTGGGCATAAATCTTTCCCAATAACAGACTTCAGACTATTTCTACCTTACTCAAACCTGACACAATGTCACTGAAGGATATCTGTGGGTGTGTGAAGTATTTACATTGTGTCCACTAAAACAGAAGGTAACTTCAGTATTGTTTATAGTATTTGTCTGGAGAAAGCACTTTGTACAAAACCAAAAAAAAAACACTGCCGGCTACATACCTGTTTCTCATACCCTGTCCCATTAACTTCCTCCAGCCACGTGAATTTCACATGAATACTTGTCTGGAAAACTTCACTTACCACATTTGCCAACCCATTGCTAGCTGAGGTTTTTGTTTGCTGTGTTTGACCACTCAATATTTTGCTTGCCCACTTTCATCCTATTAGGCAAATTGTGACAGCATCCAATTTTTAAAAATCTGTTTCTACAGCAGCTAAGTGACTTGATGGGTGATTGGCAAGCAGCAGTCACCATTCATGTTTAAAATCTGAACAGCCCATGCAGACAATCAATAATCAGCTGGAAACTGGAGGAATTAAGCAGAAGTATAACAGCACAAAAGTGCATTGGCTCACATCTTCAAAAAGCACTAAATAAGCCTGGTTTCAATTCAAAGTGTTATCAGAACAAGGGAAACATTTTAAATCTTGTAATTACAGCCTGGAATTGATGCAAAATTGTAACTGCATCCTAACGTAACTAAAATTTCTGAAATTCTGACTCCCAGCCCCAATATCATTGCAAACAATTCTTCTGACAGTCCAGAAATTGACAATTACAAAATGCAATTGAAGAGTGCTCTTACCAGAAAGATACTGCAAGTGTAATTAATCAAAAATGAACACCACATAGATCAAAAACACTAGATCAAAGAGAAAGATGAAAAAAAGGACTTCAGGAGAGGACAGACTGATTAAGGCACTTCAGACAATGGTGGCACAGCAGAAGGAGCATAATCGTGCGAATATCAAGTGACTTTCATGCCAACAAGTAATAAAATTCAAGTTAAAACATTAACAGAAAATTCCAAAGAACTCCAGAACAAAAGACAGTTACATACATAACTCCCATAAAAATCAAAATTTCAGACACTAAAGTACATTTTGTCTTCTTCATCTTTCATAGACCAAAAAGACACCTTTCAAAATGTCTTTGGTTTAAGCTCACCATAATACAGAAAACAAGACCATTTCCCTCCATTCCCAACTTTGGGATGGTGCGGGGATAAGGAAACATAACAAGTTGCCCATGTTATCTCAAAAAAAAGTTACACAGCTGTATTATCAATACAGGTTACTTATGTAGTACAGGTGGGGAGAAGGGTTAAAGATAGAACATTTTGCAATATACATTTTATAAACAAAACCAAATTAATGAGGAGTCAGGATTCTTGTAGCTCCCACTTTATGATGCAGGCCCCCCACCACTTCAAATTAAGAGGAAGTGCAGACGCAATGTTAGAAGATAGGAAAGAAGTACCAATACATAGTAGTTAGCAGCCATTCTGTAGATCTGTAATCATTCTCAGATACGTCATGACACACACCTCGAAGCAGTTGGGACCTGAAAACCCAGGTCTTTGGTGCAGAAGCTGGGACAGTACCAGTGCCATGACAGCTCAGAAAAGCAGCATTAGGTACTTGATTTCAGTGAGGGAAACTGGGCCTAATCTGGCCTCATTCAAGATCCACATCCACTTTCAGCAGGGGATCAGGAAATAAAGCATTTTCCACTCCCTAACTGGATGACAATGGCACCCCCAGCTGAAAGCAGCTAGCCAAGAACCTCCTGGTGCACACTTTAAAGTGAAAAGGTTGACATACGTATTTGTCAACTTACATTTCTCCTCCTTTCAGCATTATAAAGTCTTTGATTTCGCATTTTACCATTCAACAATTACTTTGCGCTTTCTTAAAAATATCTGGAAGTGTCAATTTTGAAAACTGTTGAACTCTAAAGCTTTTGACAGGTGGAACAACCTGGCATCTTAAGGATGCTTTCAAGCTCAAGTTTCTGCACTCAAGTCCAGAGATAAAGCAAGATCTGCTCAGACAGGGTCAGAAATAATCTCAGCTACAGAACTTTAGTGTACAAGAATGCTTTCTGCAATGGTGGCGCTCTTCTGGGGCAATTGATAACTTTAATCCCCGAAAATCTAGGCCTCATGGAATTGCACAATTATTGGTTTTGTTTTGTATCAGCTTTAAGCATTATTTTCGGCAATGGTGCTCATAATTGAAGTCCACACTTTTGGCATCAGTTGATCTGACTGCAACCTTGGAACTCGACAGAAGAAAGGGAAAAGAATCACCATGATAACAGTCTTGCAGCATATGCGCTTAACTGAAGACAGATGTGCTGGTACTTACAGTTGGATAGCCTGACACTAGTCTCACACAAAAGTGCAGCACTTGGACATTTTTAAAGTGCTTGCACATGTTAAGATTCAATTCAAAAGGGTGAAATTATCTACAGGATCTTGTGATGTCATGATAGTATCCGTACCCCTGGAACCTGGGCTTCCTGTTCCTGTCCCACCTGCTTCAGAAGACACAACATACCTCTGATCAACCTGTTCAGAAAAATAGGTTGAAATCAAAGATTCTTAAGCCTATGGGTATATTCTGGATCACAGCAACAACAGAACACCACCTCTCTCACAATTATAAGCCAGATTCCATTGAGGATACCACATATAGGTCAATGTAAGAAACATTACAAATAACAAGCCTGCCTGATCATTTCACAGCAACTCAGTCCAGTCATTAGTTTGAAATCACATGCTCCTTCCTAAAGGGGGGATATATGAATGCATTTAATAATGCTGAAGGATGTCTTTCTCACCCAAATGGCCAACTTTAAATAGGAGCATCTCACTTTTGCTGAGCAGGAGTTATACAAACCAGAAAGCAGTGAGCTCCAGTTGACTGCGTGGAAATAAAAAAAGCTAATGGAAAAGGAGTTGGGGCACCAATGGGCAAAGCACTCCAGGTGTTACAAATACAGCTGTGCCTCTAGCAAAGCTGCTTCAGTACAATTTCAGACAAAAGAGAAAAAAGTGGAAAACTGTTCAGATATGCCCTGGCTGCAAAAACTTGGGAAAACCCAAACTCAAATCAGCATCAGCCAATAAGGCAGCAAAACAAGAGGTAGGAGAAATAATGTTAAATTGTACATCCTCAATGATCTGCTAAACGTTTGCATTCTGCCAACACCACTTGGCTCCAAATCTAATTGGAGTATTTGTCCAAGCACAGATAAAACAGTTAAATTCCAGAAGGGAAGCAAGTGACTACATCAAAGCAGCTTGATTAAATATGACCTCAAGAAACTGGAGTAAGACAGAGTCCACTAGAGTTTGGGGAAAATCTCTTCACCTCATACAAAAGGGAGATCACCGAGTGGTGGAAGTTGACCTTCTCAGTGCAAAACACCGCTGGAGGAAGGTTATCAGGTCAATATCCTAGGTCCAACTATCTTCAACGGCTTCAATTGCCTCTCCATCATAAAGGTCAGATCAGGGGATGTTCATTGATGACTGCATACTGTTCAGTTCCATTCACAAGTCCTCAGATGAAGTCCACTTGCAGTATGACTGTAGCCAATACTCAGCCTTAGTTTAGCGAGTGCCAAGACATATCTGTGTTACACATGTGCCTGGCGACAACCTTCTCCAAAGATGCAATATACTCCCCCTTCCCAGCTCACTCCCAAAATTCAACACTATTAGCATCATAAATATTGCTGAAAAGGAATACACATCTTGTCAAAGCTTTTCATCTTACACATCTGGACAGATTGCAAGAAACACCAAGGTAAGGGTTTTCCTGTTGGTCAGCATAGATGTGGTAGGCCAAAGGGCCTCTTTCTACACTGTGGCTATGGTATTCTTGCTGAGTCCTGCTGATTGCAAGACAAAAAGCTTTAACGTGTTTTGCACCAGTACTCAAGTTCTGTACTCCCAAACTCTTTGCACTTGCACCACAGTCAACATCTTGGAATCCTCATTGGCAACAGACCAAATTGGACCAGCCATACAAATATAATGGCTGCAAAAGCAGGTCAGATGCTTGGAATTCAGAGCCTGGCCACTGTCTAAAAAGCACGTGCCAGGAGTGTGATGTAATTGGCCCCACTTGTTTGAATGATTGCAGCTCCAACACCACAATGTGGACACCATTCCATTGGTATCCCATCCAACTTACCATGACAGCAGTGTATCTTATCTACATGACACATTGCAGTTTCTAATGCCCACGCAGAACAACCAACCACAGTATCCAATGGTTTCTTCAAATTCCAAAGCTACAGCCACACTGAAGGACAAGATTAGCACAGGCAGAGAAACACATCAATCATCTTGAAAATACATCTTCACCACTGGCCCATAATTCTGGTACTCCCTGACTAACAAGGCTGAAAAATCACAGGATCTCCAACAGTTCACCACAAACTAAGATCCATCACAAATGAACAATTGCTGACCTTTGCCAGGGCACCCACATCCATTGCATTATATGCAAAGTAGTAGTTAGGGTCACACTGGAGGATGACCTTTCCTCCATTGTCTGACAGGGTGAGAGAATCACTGTTTTGAAAAAGGTGGAGTCCACAGGAGCAGGGAGAAAAGTAAGGCAAAGTCTGGCCTTCCAAAATTCACCAAGTTTACCACAATAGCTGACTCTAAGTCCTGAACTTAGCAAAAAATAGATGAGGAAGGGTAATAGTCATTTTCACCTACAGACTGCTGTCTAAGCACACGCACACGTATGAACAGGTTCAGTCTTCACCCTGAAAACTCATATTTGCAATCCAAGTAAACTTCCCAAACAGCATCAAAAGAAACTGATGCATAAGATTTCACTTTAAGTCTTTGACTTTAACATTCAAACTAAAAGTCAACACAAAGGCAGACCAACATGCAAGTCCTATTCTGTGGAAATCATAAACTACATGTTAATAACTGGCACCGCTTACCAAGGCAGCTTTCCTAGCATGTGGCACCAAGTGCAGTCAGTCTCAACTTCCAGCAATAGAGTTTGACTGCCCTCTTTCATGCAGGATCTGACTCTGAAGCATTCTCTGATAACTAGTCCTCTACCAGAAACTGCCAGATTCAATTACCATCAAGACTGCATACTTCTTTCAATTTAGCCATTATAACCCTGACATCTTGACTTTCCCAGAAGCATCTTCATCTGGCTACCTAGTACAATCAATTCCTACAAACCCTGATCTTCAGAGTAGCCAGGCAGTTTCCATGGCTTTAAAGATTTCAGTTCTCTCAGCAGGCTCCTATATGGTTTCACTTAGAAACTGAGTCTGTTCTCTTTCTACTGAAAAAGGAGCAAATTTGAGACCTGCTGGTTCTTACCTCTAGTTGAAGTGAGGTTTAATTACTAAGGAAACTGAAGCTATGTTCTTTTCCTCAGACATCTGATAGCACAGCCAGGCAATTTAATACAGGTAAGCTCTCCACAACAGTCCTCGTGTGGTGCAGTGGTAGTGTCCCCTAAACCTGGGCTGAGGGGATCAGGCTCAAATCTCAGTGTCAGAAGTGCATAATACCATCTCCAATCAGGTTGATATCAGAAATGGGTTCAATTAAAAAAATGTTCTTGCCTCTTCCCCACACCCAAATAATAAAACTTGGGTCTCTGTTTCTTGCTGAAACAGTCTAAAAGGTTTCACCACAGGAAGTTGACAATATTACAAAAACTATTAGCATGGAAGCATTTAAGGGTAAGATAATTAAGTAAATGAGAAAATAAATAAATTGAATTTAATCAGGATGCAATGAAGTACACGGAGATGATGTTTATGTAGAACATAAACATAGCTAGAATACTGCTGGGTCAAATGGACTGCTACTACAAAATCTAAACATTCAAAGTCACTAAAAGATTCACTCAAATAAGATGACCAATATCTGCACTAGAATGGTCTCCTTCCTACATATATAGTACACAGATCATTTATAAAGTTAACTTTAACTAACTTTATGCTACTCTCTAGAAAAATAACCATTTCTATTCAAGCTACAAATGTTTCCTATAATAGCAAGCCAATAAACATTACATCTACAGAACACTACTTTGCCAGACACCATCTCCCACATGTACACTTTGCACAATACAGGACTCTTTGCTTTTACAGACACAACAAACTGGGCAATTCCAGTATTATATTTGAACAACAGACAGCAAGGCATCACAGGGAAATAAAATCGAGACCAATCACTTGTGTAAAAACATTAAAGTTTTTTTAACTTCTGAAAAAGTATCATCAGCAAGACAGATCAACACGAGACTGTCCTTGACTTTCCTGAGAAGCTTTATTTTTTTTCATTGAATAACCATTTCAATTTATTACACAATTCAAATCTTCACCAATATCTACTTTAAATTCATACTTCACTCCAAACATTCCCAAAAAGCCTCAAAATTATAGTCATTCGTCCTCCAGAAAACAACTGATTAAAACAAACGTTTAGTGGACTTCTATAAACAAAAATTAAAAATCTGTCTCGCCTTCATAAAAGTCGCCACTGACTTTTAAAATAAAATCAATTTATTTTAAAATTTGCCCAGGACAAACATTTTCCAATTGAAGTTTGATATGGAGCTTAAACAAATTCAACAGTAAACAGGGAGAGATGCACACCCAAGTACAGAAAAAAATGATCAGATTTACTACAGCTGGAATAAGGAGGAAGAGTGAATGTGTGCCCAGTCTGTGGCTTCCACATAACAGCATGCAGGAAGGTGTCGTAGAAATGAGGAAGAGGAAGGGAAAGGGGGAAAAGACGGGAAAGGCTACTTATTAACATCTTAGGAACCACACCCCGTTATTAGAACGGGGAGAAAAGGGTGCTCTTTAAAAAAAAAGTCACGAAGCACTTCTTACCTTCAGCGACAGTGTTAATTTAGGGAGGGGAGGGTTGGGGGATGGGGAGGGGAAAGTGCTTCAGGTGACGGAGCTGAAGCGATAACGATGTGTGTGCCTCTCTCTCCCTCTCCCAGTCCGTCCGTCCGTCCGTCTCTCCCGCGACTCATTCACATCCACAGAACAACAAGGGAACTGACTGCAATATGGCGGCGCCAGGACCCCGTCCACCCCGTCAGGACCCCGACCAGGACGACTACATGCCTGCAAAGAGGGGAGGAGGTTGAGGAGAAATCAAAAAAAACACTTCCGGTCCGTTTCCCCGGTCCGATCGCCTGCCAGTTGTTTTTCTTTAAAAAAAATCAGACGCAGAAATAGTTGACAAACGCGGCGTTTTTAATCATCTTTCCTCAGTTCCAATACAATATTTTTAATAACGAAGCAAATTTTGATGAAGGGCATGTATTTAAATAGCACATAAAACCAGGCGCGTGTTTTGCCACCTAAAAGATCGAGCCCCCGACCGGTTGGAACCGGTTTGATCCGGTCTCGTTTTGAAAAAAAACCGTTACGGAGCGTTTCCTCGGGTATTTTCTTTAGTGTTTTTCTCACGGTGTGTGTTTTTCGTAAGTGCAGGTGAAAACTAATTATTTTTGACCCTCGTTCCCCCTCCCCCCCGGTAGAAAAGGCCGTTTTAAAGGGGAAACGCCGAAGAATGTTCGAGAAGGCGCCACATGGCGTCACATGGGGGTGCTGCTGCGATGACGTCATTGGCTCAACTCGCAGAACTTTCGAGAAGGTGAAGGCTGCGGGGGAGGGACCACGGTGGGAGCAAAGCGATCAAAAGTCTCCTCTTGGCCATATCTAGTGACTATTTGTCTGTGGTCTGAGTAAAAGCTCCACTCAAGATGGGTGCAGCATAGAACAAGGCCATTCAGCCCATTGGGGAGTAGTGCTGGCTCTTCAGGACAGCCATCTTGTTATCAGGTTGACCAACTGCTGTTTACTATTGGATTATGGCCAGCACGGGCTGGTCGGACCAAAGGGCCTGTTCTGTGCTGTGAGATTGTATAAATGTGGTTGAGAGAAACTAAAGGGATGTTTAGCTGTGGGAGTTGCTGGCGGAAGCTTGAGTATGGGGTGTGGTGGATGTGGTACTGTGGAGGCACTTGGAAGTGGGGGGTTATAATGTAAAGGGCGCTGGTGAGATGTTCACATCTATGGGGGTGATCTTGTGGATAAGGATGTGTTCATGCAATGTGCATATGTGGAGGGTTGGTGGGGGACATCTGCTGTGTGGTCTGCCCCAATTTTGATGATGTGGAGGTGCTGGTGTTGGGTTAGAAATCATACAACACCAGGTTGTAGTAGGAATTTATAAAAGGCAACATTAACTGTCTATAAATTGTGTGCTTTTTGAACAAAATACAATGTATCTGTATAGAAATAAGCCTAGTCTGGCTCCAGACCAAAACATAAACAGATTCTAAACAAGGCCTCATACCTAACATGCGTTGTCTGACCTAAAATGTCACTTCTTTACACTGATGAAACCTTTAATTCTGTCGGGACAGTGACTTGAAAGGAATTTGAGAATTTACATATACATAGTAATCAATTAAAACCTTCTAACTGATTAAAGATTTAGCAGCATCTTAAGTTTAATACATCCTCATCAGTGGTGTGACCCTTTGGTCTTTTACTTAGAAATTTCTGTGTCTGATTCTACCTCTCTCACTGACACCTGAAGAAGGAATGAGGCTATGAAAACTTGTTTTTGAATAAACCTGTTGGACTATAACCTGGTGTTGTGTGATTTCTGACCTTGTCCAGTTTTGATACTAGGACCATGCCCTTCCCAGACTTTTATGTGACTGCGCTGAGCACAAGCTGTAAACCTTCCAACCATGTCACGTCCTGCACAAAGGAAAGGCCTGCCTGGCATCTGAGACAAAACACCTCCTGCCCAGGCCTGAAGTGGGCCTCTGGGCAAAAAGCCAAATTATGTGACCAGCGCAAGAAAATGGGGCACGGTTGATAACCCTGTGTGTTAGTCCCAAGAAAAAACAAATTACTGATGTGCTATTACTCCTTTCACCACTTCAAAATGTCCTCAGAGGGTAGTACAGCTATTGAGATACTTGTGGAACATACTTACTATTGTAAGTAAACATGCCAGCCAATTTGCATACAGTAAGATCCAACAAACAGCAATGTAATAATAACTGTATAATCTTTTCATTTATGTTAATTTAGATATAAATAACAGTCCCGGACTAATGAAGATAATCCCTGTTGTTCTTTGCCATGTTTGACAACTCCATTTATGTGGTTAGGCAGACCCCATGTTCAGTTCTTCACATATGTATTGTCGAAGGTTTTTCCTGTTTACTTTGTATGAGAATTTGGGATCTTAACTTTTTATGAAAGTCAATATTATTCTTTTTAATTTGTTTTCATTGTTAATATGGATTTAAAATTCAAATTTGACCATGATGTAACTAAATGGCAGAAGAAAATAAATGCCCTTTTTGTGATTAACAAAACCCAGAACTTGCCTTGATGTTGGTAAAAGGTGCTGATCCAGTGTTTGTTGTTGTAAAATGGCCAGATTGAGACATATAGTTTAGCTATGTTGCACGAATAAGTATTTAATCAAAATATTTTTTACCATATGTTCAGAATAATGTGAAGTAGTGGAGAGATTCACAGCACCAGGAGTACATCCCAGTTGTTCTTAAATATAGCATAATGAGACCTTGATTTAGCAACTAACCCGATAAGCACCTTCAATACAGCAGTGCTCCTTTTGTGGTGTTGTGACATTACAGTTAAGATAATGGTGAACATGGTCTATTAATATTCAACTTCCATCATCTGATTTTAATACCTGGGACCTTTATTAGAATAAGTTTAATTTTTCTAAGAGCACAGATACAGATCTAACAAGGCTGGTGTGATCACCTGACCATATTGAGCAAAACTCATGAAACTGTCAATATACAAGGATCTATTTGAGCCAAAATTAACCATGTCATGAAAGACACTGAAACTTAGATCTATACTCTGTTGATTTACACCTTTCTGGAAGCTATATGTTGGGAGGAAAGTGGACTGCAGATCATCCAGCTTGGTAAAATAATTATGCCAGACACCTGACTCTTCAATGAACTGTATTTCATTGGAGCTTTGGAGTAGCAGATAGAAAAAGAAAAACGAACCAATAGCAAGAAGCTGGAAGTCTTTTTCTTCCCATCTTTCTCAAAGTCAATGTCTGATGAAAAAGCACTTTACAAAAGCAACATTCACCCAGAATGCAAGAAATATGCAAACTTTGCCAAAGTTGAATAAACAACACAACACTAAACATTCAGAACTCATCATTCTCAAATTCAAGGACTCTAATAACTTTAAACTGTGCCTGCATTTACCTTCCTCTCTCTTGGACACACCACTTTTTAAGTTTGTGTGTGTGTGTGTGTGTGTGTGTTTTGTGCTTTTTTTTGGGACTGGAAGGTAATAAAATTCCTCGTTCACTCAAGAAAATGTTGTATCCTCCTTTGACCTAATTAATTTTATTTGAAGTGTGATAGCTGTATGCTGAAAGAGAAATTAGTATTTGCTGTGAAAGGGCATTAAAAATACGGGAGGTGTTTTTGTTTCCTGTCCTCACTTGTTAACAACAAAAATGAGGACAAATTGCACCATTAGAACCCAAGTACAAACAAAAGAATTGGAGTGGATACATAAATTGTTTCAAAAGCTTTTTAAATAAAAAACTGAGTCCAAGATTAAAAATTGCTAAAATGTCCACATTTGTTATTAGAGCAAGATAGAATAACATATGAAAAATTAAAAGCTTTGTCCTTAGAATTAAAAGGGGTAGCTACACATGAAGTTTCACCCAAATTGTAAAACGTGTGGCTAGTATTTAGAGACCGAAACTAATTAGAGCAGTTAAGATTAGAATTAGAATTCCAACAGCTTAAAAGAATTACATGAAAAAGAGAGGTGGTGAACGAAAGAGAAGAGAATTCCAAGAAAGAAAGGACGTTCCAATTCAAACAGCTCTAGCTGAGGAGGGAGATAGAAAACTACTCTGGTGAGGGAGCAAGACTTGCATTTAATGCCTGAATTATTTACGTTTATTGATTTAATTCCTAAACTTGATGAGTAAGAGCTGGACACATCTCTTTTGCAAGGTTAGCACTGTATTTAAAGTAGCCAATCCACTGTTGAACATTGCTGTTGTAGAGCAGCTGACAGAAAAAGCTCGAAAAGATCACTCACTCTGTCTTACGTGGAACATGCCACTTACTATGAAGCAGCATAGGAGACTATTTTAGTGCATACCAGTCTTGCCAGAGGCATAGAGACAAACATTTTGTACCTTCAAGAAATACCCTACCTGTCCTACATAACTAGAATATACAGGCCTTAAGGTGCTCATTTGTGCCCAATAAGTATGGATACTTAAAATTCAGGCCATCTAAGAAAACCTCTGTGAGGTACTATGAGTAGGTCAAAAACTCCATATTGTTTCTATTTCAGACTTCTTTTGAGGGACATTGGAGAGCAGGGCCCAGACAGCCAGCAGTTCTGGCTGACAGCTAGGGGTTAACACACTGTCTTACTAACTCAGGAAAGTGGGTTGTGGAAGCTGCCAAGACCAAAGAGGGATAAATGTAAGGCAAATGTTCGAAGACAAGCTGGAGAGAAAAGGGAAACCAGACAAAGAAATCAGAATTGACACTAAACGTTAACAGGGTAGTTGAGGTGGGACACATTTGGGAAACGGCACAAGTGTTTCTATATCAGGAAGCCCGGGGATAGAAAATAAAATTGTTAGTTCTGACATTGCCTAGAAACCCAAGCTGCAGCGTCTAGCATTCAAAGTGATTCATGTCCAGCTATGACCACGAATGAGGAAAGCTGTCTGAGTTTGTTTAAAAATGAATAGTGACCACTTACTCCTTTAAACAGCCAGAAAGAGAAGACCACATTCTCCGAGACATTGGGTGCGCATAGACCTTGCTAGTGGGGAAAATGTTCCACCTGGAAGCAAGTTAAATTTCAGTGTGCTGGTAAGTGTTCACCGGGAGAAATATAGAGGTTGTTAATGTTTACCTATAGAGTGAATCTGTTACAGGTCTGGTAACAGTGGGGAACGTCCCAAGTTTAAGGCCATGGATAGATATTTTGTTGGAGAATAATTTGATTGATAGTAAAACATACCCCTTAAGCAGAAAAGGACAGCTTTGAGAAGTTGGAGAAAGCCATCACTGAGCAGCAGAAAGCCTGGACCTAAAAAGTTCAGAAGCAGCAAAGCTCAGGAGGGAGTGATTAAAGGTGGGTAACTCTAATTATAGCAGGAAATGCAAAGAGACCAGAAACTAAGACGGTTCAGAAATGCTTAGTAAAACCCATAACGTTTGGTTAGCCAGGTTAGGCCATTCAATTTAAGCAGGGCTGAAGTTCAGTCAGAAGTGTCAGAAAAGATCAAGTCAGACCCTGAAGAAGTTAAACGAGCTGAAGTTGGGCCAATAGCCATAAAAGAAGACAAGAAAAGGCCAGGGAAGTTGACAAGGAATGATAGGCTGGAGTCTGCAATCTGGTTAACAAGCATCTTCACAGTAAGAATCCAGGAAGGCAATGGAGTTCACAACAGACCAGGGCAAATTGAATGTGAAGCCTCACTTAGAAGAAGAGCTGCAGGGGAGTAGATTAATAGCTGAATGACTATTTGATGGTTGAAATATTTCAGGGAAAAAGCCATTCCCAAAACAGAAAAGGCAAATGAACACATCCACACCCAATGCTACTGGTAAAAGCTATCAGGAGCATACCTATTAGAGTCAAATTAAACACAGAATTGCCCAATAGTGGATCCAAAGAATAGACTTGTGTCTTAAAACTCAGTCACATTGATTATTAAATGAGAGTGTGTGAAGGATTTCAATTCACACACTATAGTTGATAGAAACCTGAGATTATCACTGACTACTCACTGAAATTCAAACCTGTCAAGATGCCTGAATCTGTTCCATGGATTACAGAATTGAGCAGTGATAGGTTAAGACTTGGGAATGTGGCCAATCTTGTGAACAACTCCAACAGGGAGTCCCAAATCAGGTCTTGAACCCACAAACAGAGTGAATGCAAAACACATGATGCCATCCCAATTTTTGTATTGTTCTTTCAAATTAGCCTGATACATTGCCTGCAGACTATCCAGCCTGGGGAAGAAACTGATACCAGACACCTGAATTCACAAAGGAACTGTGTCTGAACCAGATAATAGATTTTGTGTAACAAAGCAGAGAGAGAAGAAATGAACTGATAACGTTAGTATGCTGGAAGTCTCTTTCCCCGTGTCTCTCTCAACCTTGAAGTCACTGCCCAGTGAAAAAGCAATTTGAAAAATAACCATTTACTGAAAACAAAAGGGATGTCTGCAAACTTAGCCATTGATGAAGAATCGACACAACAGCTAAACACTCAGGATTCAAGTCATTCTCACAATCCAGTTGTTTGACAAGCTTTAAACTGCAATTGCCTCTTCCTTGCATCTACACTAAATGCCCTCCTTTTAAGCTTATTACTTCTATTTGTGTGTGTGTGTGTGTGTGTGTGTGCATTTGATATCATGTTTTTATGATGTTTTAAGGTGAGTAGGTAAAATTCCTATTTCTTCCATGCAATAAAACCTTGTAATAGCTGAGGTAACAAAGTGTAGAGCTAGATGAACACAGAGGCCAAGCAGCATCAGAGGACTGGGAAAGCTGACGTTTCGGCTCTAGACCCTTCTGCAGAAATGGGGGAGGGGAAGGGGATTCTGAAATAAATAGGGAGAACGGGGGTGGCAGATGGAAGATGGATAAAGGAGAAGATAGGTGGAGAGGAGACAGACAGGTCAAACAGGCGGGGTTGGAGCCAGTAAAGGTGAGTTAGGGAGGGGATAGGTCAGTCCAGGGAGGACGGACAGGTCAAGGAGGGGGGATGAAGCTAGTAGGGAGGAGATGGAGGTGGGGCTTGAGGTGGGAGGAGTGGCTAGGTGGGAGGACAGGTTAGGGAGGCGGGTACGAGCTGGGCTGGTTTTGGGATGCTGTTGGGGGAGGGGCTGCCTTCATTTTGATCTACATTATTACCCTTAATTGAAGTGAGACACATGCTGTTTAACAACAAAATAAAACTATTTGTTGCAATTGACTAAGGGGAATTTCTAAAAAATGGAAGCAATCCCTCCCCCACAGCTTGTCACAACACAGCTTAGATGTGTTCCAGTCTCCAGAGTGAAACCAAAACGTTCTAAGTTTGAGACAAATGTGCTACCCACTGACACAGATGTAGGCAATTTTGGATTAATTAAGGGAATACATGAACTTTGGTATTTAATCAGCTCTTTGAAAACAATTTTAAAAATCTAATGGATAGTTGGCATCATTGGAAGATATGTAGGGTATTAAAACAAGAACACACTACAGTAGTTATACGAGTGCTAATTAGGCATTATGTGCAGAATCATGCTCATTGTCGTAATGATAGCTCTAATGAAGGACTTTAACTAAAATGACAGACTACGTAAAGCTGGTATGTTGTCTAAACATAAGGCAGTTATGTGTAATCTGTTTGAGGCAATGAGTAAATTTACAACATGGAGAAATAAAATGAGCCCTAAGCTGGTTAAAAGTGAATTGAGGAAAATAAATTTCCCTCTACATTTGGGAGAATATAAAACACACTGTCCCAGGATACCATAAATATAGTAACAATTAATGTATTTCAAGGAGTCAGAGATGTTTACTAAAAATACCTCCTACTTTTTAAGTTTGTCTACGAGATGCTGGCGGCAGGATAGGAAGTGTTCAGGCTCCTAAGCCGGTATGCTCCCACTCACCTGGCTGGCCGCATTTTTTTTTTGTTTCTTTGTTTCTCTTTTGTACCAAAATTCACCTTTTCTGCGGTGGAGGAAGGCAGTTGCAAGGTCCTGCTGCGGTGGCACATTTTTCTTGTCTGTTATAATTGTACACTTTCAAAGGAGAAAAAGTCACAAAGCACTTCATAGGGGCAAAATCAGAAAGCAAATGAATGCTAGGCTGAAAGGTACAGGAGATAGACACATTACTGGTATTGAGTTGAAGGGAGGGGAGTCAAACACATGAGACAGGACAAAGTGTTTAAAAAATTATTGCATTACAGAACATATACTTAGGGAGGCAAAAAGATTGTGACTGAATTTGAAGTAAAAGGTTAGAATTGTCAATTTGGAAAAATAAACTATCAAGTAAGGTAACTCACCAAGGTTATATATTATGAGGTGCAAATGTAGTTAGTTTTATTCTGTTTGCCTTTGGCATTTGGCATTGATGTTCAAACAGTTCTCTATGTTCAGTATAAATCATCTGTTCCCAATCAGTGACTAGTGCTATTCTCTAGTTTTACAGCAGAAGGTACTCTGGGTAAGGAGAAATATACTCGGACATCCTTCTTACCAAATATATCTCGGAACTAGCAATTTGTAATGTTCAGAGTGAGCATTTTCATTCTCTTTGAGGTGGCAATTATGAGTGCTGAGAATGAAACATTCTTGCACTTTAGACACTCAGTCTAAACATCAGGAACATCCAGGTCAGCTTTAATGCATGTTAAAGCACCCATTATAATGTTTCAAGCTCAGAAGAGCACTCATGCAGCATGAGGATTTATATGGTACCCCATTCTGGCCCCCTAATGGTTTTCATAAAAGCACTCTTATTATGTCACTTTTGGAATCAATACTGTTGACTAGTGGATTGAGATTGTTCCAGGATATATCACAGAGAGCAGAATTGTCATTCCTGCAGAGCACACTGAAACCCGAATCTTTAATTCCGAAGGTGAAAGGATTTGGCTAAATCGAGAGAACGGGAGTTAATTTAATATGCAAAACCTTAGAGCATTCAGAAAGAGCAGGAAAAATGATGCAGCCATATATACCACAGACAGCTAACAGGTAAATGAATTTAATCATTTAATGAATTTAAACAGGTAAATGAGAGGGAAAGAGATAGTAGGAACTGCAGATGCTGGAGAATCTGAGATAACAAGGTGTAGAGCTGGATGAACACAGCAGGCCAAGCGGCATCAGAGGAGCAGGAAAGCTGACGTTTAGGGCCTAGACCCTTCTTCAGAAAATTGACCCTTTTCTGAAGAAGGGTTTAGGCCCGAAACATCAGCTTTCCTGCTCCTCTGATGCTGCCTGGCCTGCTGTGTTCATCCAACTCTACACCTTATTATCCCTAATGAGAGGGAAAGTAAGCTACATAACTCCTGTGAATGGTGGATATCTAAAATAAAAAACAAAATGCTGCAGAAACCCAGCAGGCCTAGCAGGGTCTGTGGAGAGCAAAGCACAATAAGTGTTTCAATTCAATATAATTCTTCCTTGGAACTGAGGAAAGCTATGGAAGTGATGGGTTTTATACTGTAGAAAAAAGATGATGAAGAGCAAGTGCTTTTAATAATAAAATTAATTGCTTAGAAATCTCTAATGGGGGAAAATAGATCCAAGCTAATCCTAGCAGATGAGTATAGGTGTTAAGATCCATCAAAAAGGAGAATATATTTGCTGAGTTGAGAGCTAAGGTGTGAGACCAAGAAATTATTTTAATGGAAAATTTCACTTAACCCTATATTAATTGGGAAAAACTGAGGTGGGTTAGTGACTTAGCGATAATGCTGATCTATGGTTGAGTGTATAAACCACAAAATGCAGTGTTGTCTTAACCTGGCAATTGTGAATAGGAACATTCAGAAAATAGAGAGAATGAGCATCCTAAGGATATAAGGACCACGGAACGCTATAAAGCTTACAGAATACACCAAAATGCAGAATAAGCCCTAATTCAAAGGGACAAGGGGAAAAATTAAAACCAACAATTCGGAGGAGAATATCAACAATTTCATACACAAAACACATGGAACAAGATAAAAGCATAAATCTATAAAATTAGAATAAATACACACATACAAAGTTGACCTAAATTGATAGTAAATTAGAAGTGAAATGAAAAAGAATGTTCTTCTTGGATATGGAATCAAAGGTATTTGGAGGATTGTGATAAAAGGAAGAAGAAAAGCAGAAGAAACCTAACTTGCCATGCCAAACTGGCACACCAGTGGCAGTTTATCTCACAAAAGAATCAAATCCAACTTGTCCACAAGTTACATGACTTTATGTAACCAATAAGTGAACACCGCGTATCTTCAGTTTGCTCTGTGTCAAAAAAAAATTCAATCTACCATTTTCCCAGTTAATATTTTTACAATTGTTTTACAATTGATATCAATTTTGCTAGTACCACTTCTGCCATACTTTTATGCTGTCTTCATGTCAGAGTAGCTGTTGTGAACTGTTTCGATATTGGAATAGTAACAGAATGGTCACAAAAAGTGATTGGCACAAAATGTAAAATACTACATAAATATTTCCTTAAAATGTTCTCAAGGGAATTCATGGCACCCCTTCCTACCCCACCAATACAATATGCCCTTTGCTTCAAAAGCTCAGAAACACAGGGAATATATTGTTTACAACAGGGATTCCTGTGCAGACAGAAAAACCAAATTTAAAATCTGGTCTGAACAGGAAGTCTTCCCACACCTGCTCTTTCATCCTTCTCAAAGAAAAAGATACTAGAGATGTACCTGCAGTCGCTGGTGAACAAATGTTGGCTTTATCGGCAATGCCAGTATCCCGTGAAAGAATGAGAAAAAGTTCTCCACTCTTGGTCATACCTCTTCAAGAAACAATATGGCCAAAAAGAACAGTGGCTGTTAGTACGTATGAACAGTGCGTAATACTGTTATAAAATTGACCTAACCCTGCAAGTACTATGTCTATGTAAGCAAGAACTCTTGATATTTATGAAATGCAGCTGTACCTAGGGACTGTTTGAAATTTACCCAACCCCTCCAGACAGGGTGTGCTGCCAGCATGTATATATCAAGTTGGCATTGCTAATGTGTCCAATTTTTTTTTTGTCTTTAGGATGCAACAATACTGTTTCTGATTTCCACAGAATATATGTATTTAATTTTTATTTCAATAAAACAAGAAAGGCAATTAAGGAACTGAGAACCCTGGGACCAGTTGTTTCATCAGAATCTCATTTATATTTAATACATTTTGATGGGACAAAGAAATTCCTTCGGAGGAAAATGCTCAAAATGAGGGTAATAAAAACCTCCTTTGTGTTCTAGTTCTGAGGTTCTCAAGCCTGGGGGTCTCGAGAGATTTTTCAAGGCATCTGCTAAATACTCAGCAACCTGGTGCTGAACTGAATGAGCTTTGGAATCCTTTAAAAAGGCCAGAGAGACCTGATTCCAGGATTTTGATCCTGTTTTGGCCAGTGCAAGATAAAAGTCCAACCCTTGATAGCAACAGAGCGGAGGAGGAAGATCAAATTACCACTTCCCTCCCACCATATTTGTAGTTGAATCAGGCCCCCTTCGTAAGTAACCATCGTTCAGAGCTTCCAGAGGAATAATAAACCACAGGGACAGCCTAGTCTTGAATCATCAACACCGAAAAATTGGCCATTCATCATTCCTATTGAAGTACATTAGTTCTCTCACATTTTCACAAAACTGTCAACTAATCTCAGCCATTTGTATTCTCAATGTCAGAAGTTTTCATGCACTGCAAGCCTCTTAATGTTGTGAAATTAAGCGCACATGCAGTGAAAACCTCATCAAAAGACAGCAAGAGAATAGAAATGTCACCTCTCCCCAGCTGTATAAACATCTGTTGATGAGATCTAAGTGTATCAGCCATTCTTCAAAGTCAGCAATTGTTCATAATGAGGCCATATGTGCAACCAGCTTCTGTTGATACACTTGCCGGATAACCTCAGTACGACTACTTGGTTGACCTCCAAGGTTGGTAATTTTAAGAGCTTGTAAAGTGAGCTGTGTTCTTTTTTCCCAAAGGATCCTTTCAAAGACTTCGCTTACTGTATGAATTTCAGAAATATTTCAAAATTGTCAAACATGCCAGTGGCTCACTGTTTCTGAGTCTTTTGAATACTGGGAGAGAAGGTAGGTAGAATGTGTTGCAAGGATGGGCGATATGTGCGGACATGAAGGTGCACAGTAGATATGAGGAGACATGGGTGGTAGCAGGTAGGGAGCTATGTATGGTTCAGAGGGGTATGAATGGAAGTATGGGGGGCGGCATGAGGGGAATGGGGAATGTGAGAAGTTATGGAGGGAGCATGGGATATGTGAGGAGACATTGGGGATATTTGGAAGGGAGGAAGGGAGATATGAGGGGATATGAGACAACATAGGGGTGTGTAGGAGAATGAAGGTTTAATAACCTGACATTCATTATTACAACTGGGTTAATATCCTTGTTGGTGGGCCCAACTCCGTCCAGCCACATTGGAATGAAAATCAATTGAGCAAGTGGGCTAAGGAATGGCAGATGGAATTTAAAACAAATAAATGCAAGGTGTTGCATTTTGGTAAGACAAATCAGAGCAGGACTTATAGAGTTAATAGTAGGGCCTTGGGGTGTGTTGTCAAACAGAGAAACATGGGTGCAGTTACATAGTTCCTTGAAAGTGGCATCACAGGTAAAGTGGTGAAGAAGGCATTTGACGTGCTTGCCTTCATCAGTCAGAGCATTGAGTACAGGAGATGGGATGTCATGTACAATGTACAAGACATTGCTAAGGCCACATTTGAAGTGCTGTGTACAATTCTGGTTGCCCTGTTATTAAGCTGGAGAAGGTGCAAAAAAGACTTACAAGGATGTAACTGAGACTGGAGGATTTGAGTTATATGGAGAGGCTGGTTAGGCTGGAACTTATTTCACTGAAGTGTAGGAGACTGAGGGGTGACCTTACAGATGTTTATAAAATCATGAAGGGCATAAATAAGGTGAATAGCAAGGGTCTTTTCCCTACGGTAGTGGAATTCAAAACTACAGGCATAGGTTTAAGGTGAGCGGGGAAAGATTTAAATGGGACCAGAGGGACAAATTTTTCACACAGAGGGTGGTGCGTATATACAATGAACTGCCGGAGGAAATGGTAGAGGCAGGTACGGTTGCAATATTTAAAAGACATTTAGACAGGTGTACAAACAGGAAAGTTTTAGAGAGATATGGACCAAATGCAAGCAGATGAGAGTAGTTTAGTTTGGGAAATTGGTCAGCTTGGACAAGCTGGACTGAAGGGTCTGTTTCCCTGCTGTATCACTATATGACTATGACTCTATAAAATGTAGTCCATGTGAAAATGTTTAAAGGAGATGGTCTGCTTCATTGTGTAGTTTCCTGACCCAACCTTACTACGTCTTCCATGACAATCCAACCCAATATGTGCAGAATATGACCGATTTCATGAATGGTTGATGTGGACAGTTGATGCAAGCTGGCAAATGGTTGAGTGTAGTTGCCATGTGAATGCAAGTTAGCCTGTGTGTCTCACCTAGTAGGAGAGAATACATGGAAGAGCACTGAGAATAGCACAAAACTCATATTATCTCCAAGTAAATACCCATTTCCTTAAAAGGGTTATTAAAATACTGCTTTCATACACACTATCATATTATGGCCTGGTATATCCTCCACTCTACAATTATCAACAAACTGGAAGATCAACCTTGATCAAACGAGGAGTGTAGGAAGGCATGCCAGATCAAAACCAAGCGTGCCTAAAATAAAGTGCCGACCTGCTGAAACTATAACACTAGACACGTGCATGCTAAACAGCGTAAGTAGAATTTGATAGAACTAAGCAATCCCACGGCCAAAAAATCAAATCTCATGTCCAGTCATAAATGGTGTCGGACATGAAACAACTAACTTGAAGAGGAGGCTTCATAAATATCTTCATCAATGTGAAGCAGCCCAGCACATCAGTGCAAGGACAAAGCTAATGTTTTGTGTGCCATCTTAAGCCAACAATGCCAAGTGAATGATCCATTTCAGGACCTGAGGTTCCCAGTGTCACAGATGCGAGTAATCTGCCACTTTGATACTCTTCCACATTGTCTAAAAGTAGCTGAAGTCAATGGATACTGTAAAGGCTACAAACTCTTAAAAACATTCTGTTAATAGAGCTGAAGACATGTTTCAGATCCAACCACGCTCCTAAACTACAACACTGATATCTTCCAGGCAATGTAGAAAATTGCCTATGTGAGTCTGGTCCATACAAAGCAGGATAAATCTAATCCAGCCAATTACCGTTGAAAAGTATTAAGCACCACAGATTCATGATTAACCTGCTTGCTGACACTCAGTTTAGGCTCTGCCATTGAGCTCTTAACCTCATTATGGCTTTAGCCAAATGTGGACAGAAAAGCCGAACTCAAAAGGTATGGTGAAACTGACAACTTTTAATATCAGGCCAACTTTGACCAAGTATGGGATCAAAGATTCTAAGCACAATTGGAGTCAATAGGAAACAAGGAGAAAATGCTCCACTAGTTAGAGTCATCCCTTGCACAAGTAAGATGGTAATGGCTGTTAGAGGTCAATTGTATTAGTCCTATTGCTGAAGAAATTCCTCGGGGTAGTGTTCTAGGCTCAACCACTTCGAGCTGCTTCATCAATGACCATCTTCCCCATCATAAGTCAGAAGTGAGGATGTTTGCTGATGAATGCACAATGTTTAGCAGTATTTATAACTTCTTAAGTGTTCCAAATCGAAATGCAGTAAGACTTGGACAACACTGGGCTCACAAGTGGTAAGTAACATTCACCTCCAAGAAGAGCCCTAAACATATAACCATGTCCCCCTGACTTTCAATGCAACTAACATTCCTGCAGGTGCCATAGCAACATTCTGGAGGTTATTCTTGGCCAGAAACTGAATGTGACCAGCAAGACAAATACTGTGTATACAAGATCAAGTCAGAATATGGGGATTCTGCAGCCAGTAACTCACTTCCTGACTCCCCAAGGCCTGTCTACATTCACACATCAGGAAGGGGATGGAGATTCTGGAGTGTCTTCCCCAAGACCAATCCAATCATCAGAACTATATCTTCAGCAGGCCTATCATCTGCATCTATTTGAAGAATAGATAACATTGTATCCACGCTCTGTTTCAGATAAGGGTTTACATAACGGAGTAACCAGCCACAATTGTAGAGGGTAGCCCTTGTGTCCCAGTAATCATCTTTGTAAGGCATCTGGTCCTTGAAATAAAGCAAGAACATAGTAGTTTTGAAGGATATAGACATCATGGCAGCTTTCCGGGTACCTAGCACAGCATTCTAAATGTGGTACAAATGATCACAGATGAACTCATACACTGATGGAATGAACCCCTTTTCTATTGAGGAGGTCAGCTGTGTTATGAAATGATGCTCTCAATGTGATGTGTGAACAGTATATCACACACTGCACCTGGGTGAAGCCAGCAATGTTGGCAAAACCTATGACCCAGCTACAGCATTGACCTCATCACAAAGCAATTAAATGAAGCAGTGTGATCTAGCACAATTTGGACCAGTAACAGCCTTGAAATTGGTCAAGGGCTGTGATATCCCATACAGGTCCCAAGTGGCTTGTTGGAAGTAGCCAGTTGTGTAAAGTTTTACCAAACTATAACCCTGATGGCCACTGGGATAAGATGGCCACCTACAGCTTGACAGCACAGATCCCACTCCAGAAGTTGGCACAGCTCTGTGACAGTATCCTGGGACATCCTTAGTGTGCAGCAACTCTGTGCCTGTGCATTAATCTGGAAGAAATGGCATTGAGGACAAGAGACTCTAGGCCTCCTGTGCAGTTTATGGAGTCCTTTAGTTGCAGACTATTCATGAGGAGGCTGGTGAGCAGTTGCTGGAGGTTGCTGTTCCTCTCTGCACCTTCATTGTATTGCAGCAACATATAATAACCCCTGCTGTGACTGGATCCATTGGTCACGCTTCCAACGAATTTTGTGGAGAATATCAGAAACGGATAGTCTTTAGTAATGTGAGCAGTCAGCATTGTATCACTCATGAATACAATTTATCAGACTTCTCCATTGAAACAAGAATGACTCGAAAAGAGGACCGTGGAATGCCTTTACATGGAACTTTGCCAGAGCATCTCATACTAAAGAATGCAATGTCGTACGAGTACAGTAGGAGATTGTGTTATATGATTACTGATTTGTTGTGCCTCCAGCGCCACACCATATCCCTATATCACCCAAGCAAGTCATATAAGAGCATGTTAGCAAATACTTACAGTTCACAATGAGAGGAAATCAGCACCACACCCTTGAGCAGCCTATGAGATCTTGGATAAAAGGTACTGCAGATGCTGGAGAATCCGAGATAACAAGCATGGGGCTGGATGAACACAGCAGGTCAAGCAGCATCATAGGAGCAGGAAAACTTGACGTTTCGGGCCTAAACCCTTCATCAGAAAAAAATGATTTAGGCCCGAAACGTCAAGTTTTCCTGCTCCTATGATGCTGC
>JAHRHZ010000008.1:6715890-6730407 GCA_024137785.1 Ginglymostoma cirratum | reverse complement strand
AAGAAGACCTTCCACATCAAACAGATGTTCACCTGCACATCTGCTAATGTGGTATACTGTATCCGCTGTTCCCGTTGTGGCCTCCTCGACATCGGGGAAACCAAGCGGAGGCTTGGGGACCGCTTTGCGGAACACCTACGCTCAGTTCGCAACAAACAACTACACCTCCCAGTCGTGAACCATTTCAACTCGCCACCCCACTCCTCGGACGACATGTCCATGCTGGGCCTCCTGCATTGCCACATTGATGCCACCCGAAAGCTGCAGGAACAGCATCTCATATTTCGCTTGGGAACCCTGCAACCCAAGGGTGTCAATGTGGACTTCACAAGCTTCAAAATCTCCCCTCCCCCAACAACATCCCAAAACCAGCCCAGCTAGTCCCCACCTCCCTAACCATTCCTCCCACCTCAAGCCCCACCCCCATCTCCTACACGCTAACCTCATCCCGCCTCCTTGACCTGTCCGTCATCCCTGGACTGACCTATCCCCCACCTAACTCCCCACCTACATTCACCTTCACTGGTTCTAACTCCGCCTCTTTGACCTGTCTGTCTCCTCTCAACCTATCTTCCCCTTTTTCCATCTTCTATCCGCCTCCCCCTCTCTCCCGATTTATTTCAGAATCCCCTTCCCCTCCCCCATTTCTGAAGAAGGGTCTTGGCCCGAAACATCAGCCTTCCTGCTCCTCTGATGCTGCTCGGCCTGCTGTGTTCATCCAGCTCCACAACGTTTTATTTCTATAAAATATGGTTGAATTCTGCAAAGCTGAAACTCAAACAAAGGTTTATAAATCTTATATTATCCAGAGTTTCCAGTTGTGTGACTTGACCACAGTCTAGGTAAGATCATTCAAAGCTATAAACTGCACTAGTTGAGGACTACAGCAGTTGTGCATGGAAACATTATCACCTCCAGGTTTCTCCCCCATAGGTGACAATATGAGATATAACACTAATGCTTCATTATCTCTGAATTCTCTACCGAACAGCACGATATTTATTTTCACCAAGTATTCCAGTTCTTTCAAGTTTTCAGTTTGAGTATGTCCTAAATTGGCATTCTGATTTGTCCCTCTGATTACACAATCTTATACAATCCTTTGTATCCTGAATGTGAGACTTTTGAACAATTTATATCTCAGATTACATTATTCGGGTTAATAATACATCTTCTTTACTAAATGTATGGAAGATTTGGACTCATGTTTAATTTGAATTTAGGGTACATTATGAGGTTTGATTCACATTCAATCAGTACTCTGTTTCAATTTCAGCTAATATTTAATTGGTAGCAAAAGGGGCATCATGTTTAGATCAACACAGTGCATTTCAACCTGGGCAGGAGAGTCATTTTACACGGGTTTAGATATCTTCCTGTCAGTGACACTGAGTTGAAATTGAAAAGAATGCCTACCTCTTCGACTGGTTTGACTTTGAATTGAAACTGTGCCTGTAGAATTTGGGATCAATGTGGTTCTGATCAGTTCTGCTCTCTGAAACTATAGGGCTGATGAACTATCTGTGACTGCCCTTTGTGAGAGATCATTGTATCTGACGTGTGTGAACACCCTAGTTTATATAAATGAATGTATAATCCCTCCCTCCCTACAAACGTACACAGCCTTAACTTTCCTCTATTGTATCAAGTTCCAGGTATAAACCCAGGCATCCATTCACTGCATAAATGCATTTTTCATGAGTTCTTCATTAATTTTATTTGTAATGATTTTATATTTATATCCTATATTTCAGACACCTACACAGATGGAAACATCTCTATGTCCACCCTTTCACTCATAGATATTTCCCAATTAACCTGTTATAACGCACCTTTGGATCAGGTAGGACTTGCACCTACACCTTGTAGTTCAGAGGTAGGCATACTATTACTACACCACAAGGCCACTTATCATCACCAACCCCTTCCTCACCCCATCACTAATATTTCTCTTTCTTTTAATTACTTCTGCTGCACTATTGCATTTATTACTTTTGACTAGTATATGACATGAAACACCAGAACTTAAGCAAAGCCTACAGTCTGAGAGGAAGTCAATGCACAATACTTGTTCACATTATATTGGACCAGTGGGATTTAGAAAGACTCGAGTTGTGTGTGTATTTTAATGTATCTTCAAGACTGAATTAGACGAGATGCAAAATTTTGATTTCTTGACAATGGTTTGCAGAAATAAAATCAGGACCTCTGGACGTCCTGTGGTGGGTTTCTACTTATATTTTTGCATTCAGTGAATACTCATTAGGGTAAGACTATTTTAATAAAGCCTTACCTTTAATAAAGTTCAGGACAGAGTGGATGTGGCCAAGCTGTTCCCATTCATAAAAGGAACATGAACAACAGGGCATAGGTTTAAAGTGATCTGCAAAAGATGCAAGGCTGAAGTGAGAAAAAGACTTTTTCATACAGTGAGTAGTTAGGGTGTGGAATGCATTGCCTGGAAAGGAGGTGGAGGGATGTTAAATTGAGGCATTTGAGAAGGCATTGAATGTTTATTTGTATAAAAATGTATGTGGAAACAGCAGGAAATTAGCGCTAGGTAATGATGCTCATTTAACAAGCCAGTACAGGCACAAAGGGCCAAATTGCCTCCTTTTGCACTGTAGCAATTCTGTGATTCAGGATAAGATCAGCAGTTCATGTGAATGTCATGGCACTCAGTTCATAGTCATTGAATGTAACACACAACAGCTGGCCACGTGCATTTTAATCTAAGGTGAGTTGTTCCCCGTGTTGAATTCTGCAGCATAAGGGGAAATATGTAAAAGCAGGGCTCAGAGCTATGGGCGTATGAGAGTACAGAAGATATTGCTTGGGTGCAAGAGGTGCAAAAGTTGGCAATGCCTAGTGTTCTGGAGTGGTGATACTATGGGTGGAGGTGGAGTGCTTGATTTAGGGGGCTGTGGTCCCAGGAAGCAATGGTGTGGTGAATCATGAGCCCCAAGGGTGGGGTTGGTACTGTCAGTGTTCAATTCCTGTGGGTTGAATTCAGTGATGCAAGGTGCTGGAGGAACCAGTTACAAATACAGGGGGGAATTGAATTCATTAAGGGCAGCAGATCTGGTGTTCAGGTTATGTATTGAAAGGTTTCATGGGAGTAGATGAAAGCTTTGAGGGAGATAACGAATCAGCAGGAGGGGTGGAATTCAGATTCAGAATAGGTTTTTCGTTACATTCAGGTTTAAACATGGGGCAGGGGGAGGATGCAGAGAGAAATGACATGCCAAGGGAAATGATGATAGAGTCCAGAACCTCAGACTAATGTCCTGGGACCTGGTTTTGAATCGCACTGTAGCTGATGGTGAACTACATCTTCTTTAAGGAAAACCCTCTTCTGGATAAGAGTTTCTAGTTTTCTTCTACAGTAAACCAAGTAGGGCCTTTGGACCCAGTCAAGGTAAGAGGATGTGAGCAGCAAACTATAACCACAACCTGGTAGTGCCTGGCTTCAGAGCAGCATATAACAATTCTGCTCATTACTTCATTATTTCACTCCTCCACTCAGGGACTTCCTGGCCCAATTTGCCCACTAGTCACTTCCTCTCCCAATCCCTGCAAGCAAGGGCTCAGGAAAGGTGGAGTGAGAGAGAAGGAGCAACTAAAAGAGGTGTGAGCAAGAGAGTCACACACACTCCCTCAGTCATGTACAGCATGGAAACAGACCCTTTGGTCCAACTCATCCATGCCAACCAGGTTTCCCAAGCTAAACTAGTCTCACTTGCCTGCATTTGGCCTATATCCCTCCAAACCTTTCATATCATGTACCCACCTAAATGTATTTTAAATGTTGTAACTGTACCTACATCTACCACTTCATCCGGCAGTTCACGCCACATATGAACCATCCTCTGTGTGAAAAAGTTGCCCCTCATGTTCCTTTTAAATCTTTCTCCTCTCACCTTAAAAATATACCCCATAGTTTTGAAATCATCCACTCAATAGAAAAGACCTTTGCTGTTCACCTTATCTATGCCTCTCATGATTTTACAAACCTCTGTAAGGTCACCTTCAACCTCCTACGTCCAGTGAAAAAAGTCCCAGCCTCTGCTTATAACTCAAACCCGCCAGTCCTGGCAACATCCTGGGAAATCTTTTCTGAGCCCTATACAATTTAATAATATCCTTCCTATATCAGGGCAACCAGAACTATACACTACTCCAGAAGTGGTCTCACCAATTTCAACATTACATCCCAACTCCAATTCCAGCAGAACACTACCACCTAATACATGTTCCCCTCACTTTCCCTGTTTGCATTTCACAGGGATTGTTCCCTCCGGGACACCTTAGTCTATTCATCAAGCCCTTCCCACAGTACCTTCCTATGTAACCGGAGAAGATGCAACACCTGCCCCTTCACCTTCTCCCTGCTCACCATCCAAGGGCCTAAGCAGACATTCCAGGTGAAGCAGCATTTCACCTGTACCTCCTCCAATCTTGTATATTGTATTTGCTGCACCCAATGTGGCCTACTCTACATGGGAGAAACAAAATGTAAACTGGCTGACCATTTTACAGAACACCTCCAGTCTGTGCACAAGAATGACTTCAACCCTCCTGTAGCTGTCATTTTAATACAGCGTCCAGCTCACAAGCCCAGTTGTCTATTCTTGGCATGTTGCGTGCTCCAGTGAATCACAGCACAAACTGGAGGAACAACATTTCATCTTCAAACTAGGTACTTTACAACCTTCTGGACTTAACATTGAGTTCAACACCTTCAGATTGTGAAGGAACTCCCATTCCTTCCCTTTCTTTTAGCTTTACTTGTTACACTGTCTGTCATCATGTTTGTCTCCCCTCCCCCTACCCCAGTGGGACTGTCTGTTCTTTCAAGTCTGGCAGTTAGACACACAACTGTTCTGCCATTTTCACATTCTGATCACTTAATCCGAACTAGCAACCTTTTCCTCCCCAGCATTCTACAATTCACACACCACCCCCTTCCCAAATATAGCATAAATACTACACTTCACATCAACTCTGATGAAGAGTCACCTAGACTCAAAATGTTAGCTTTCTCTGTCTCTGTGGATACTGCCTGACCTGCTATGATCTCCAGCATTTGCTGTTTTCTTAACCACCCTGTCTACCTGTGATACAACTTTCAAAGAACTATGTACATGAACCCCTAGGTTTTTCTATTTGACCATATCTTGGGCCTTGTTATTAACTGTGTAAGCCTTGCCTTTTTTGATTTACCAAAATGCAATACCTTGCATTTATCCAAATTAAACTCCATCTGCCACTCGTCAGCCTATTGCCCCAATTGATCAAGATTCCTGAATAATCTTCGATAACCTTCTTCACTATTGACTGTACCACTAATTTTGCTGTCATTCACATTCTAATCAACCCTGCTAAATTTGCATCCAAATCGTTTATATAAAAGACATGAAATGGTGAGAAAGCAAAAACCCTGAGGCTAAGTGCATATACTAATCGTATCAAATCCATAATGCTAAAGCAAACAACATTAAATGACTTCACCCCCTCAAAATATGATTGCTACCCAACAAAAATAATACTCATGTTAAAATCAACCCCTAATTTTTGCCTAAAAATTTATACTAATGTACACAACACTACGTTTTGTCAAACCAAATACAGGTTGTAATGGTATGTTTACTCAATCAGATTGGTGTTTTGCCTGTGGAGAATGAGATATTGCTTATCTTCTAGTCTGCAGTGCTGACTGTCAGTGAAATTCACTCGACCAGTGAATGGTTGATCGGGAAAAGATTAATGCTGTATTTCTCAGTCTCTGCAACTCTGAGAATTTAAAGATAATTCTGTAATGATTATTCTGTATGAATATAAAGACAAATTATAGCTGTCACAGCTACTATAAAAATACATGGAATTAATTCTGTTTAAATCATATTCCAATACTTTGGTATAACTAACAACTTCACATTGAGAATACCTCCATTGTGTTGTACGGCAGTACCACTATGGTGAAAGAAACAAACTTTGAACACATCTAGGGCCATTAGCAGCAGTAGAATTGTATTCAACACACAGTGTGTAATTTCCTGGGACTGCATATCCCCCACTCTACCATTGTCAGCAAGCCAGGAGATCAATCTTGGTTCCATGAAAATTGTAGAGGAACAGGCCAGCAGCAGCACATAATGTGTCTACTTGCTCGCAAAATAGTGAAAGTTACAATAGACAGGCTAAGCAAATGCACAAATAATGGATCAGGTCTAAGCTCAGTAGTCCTGCCACATCTCATCATTAATAGTGGTGGACTATTAAACAGCTCACTGGAAGTGGAAGTCCCACCAATATTTCCATCCTCAATGATAGGGAAGCGCAGCACATCAATGCAAAGGACAGGGTTAAAGAACTTACATACATATTCAGCGACAAGTGTTGAGCTCTATCATTTGAGTCATACTTCACACAAAAAAGGATGTTTGTGACTGTTGGAGTTTAATCATCTCAGGCCCAGGCATCACTAACGTGTTTCTGGGGCAGTATCCTCGGCCCAAACATCTCCAGTTGCTTAGTTTTCCCTCCGTCATAATGACAGATGGGGATGTTCACTGACTCCTCAGATATTGTGCAGACCATGTCCATATGCAGCAAGAACCTGAACAACATTCAGTCTTATGCTGATAAGTGGCAAGGAACAGTCATAACGCACAAGTGCCAGATAATGCATAATTCAACAAGAGAGAACCTAATTATTGCCCTTCATATTCATGTGTTATTATACCTGGTTAGATATATATGTTTTATTGAAAAATAAGCATAACTATCAGGAAGTTATTAAAAACATTTCAATATTTATGCAGAAGTTAACTATTAAAAATACCATCAAGAAAAGTCTGAAAGTTTGAAGTTAGGATGTAATTACAAGGGATATGAAGATGACAAACAGGCAACAAAAAGTTACAAGCTATATTTTAATTACTGAAAGAAGGCCTGGGAAAAAAAAGGTAACATAATACCTAAGTGTGAAAATAACATGTTAGTTTTAGGAGCAATACTGGACCCATCCAACTGATAAGAGTTGGAAAAGGTCTTTTTCACATGAAATCAGAATAAGACAAGGTTAATATAAACATAACAATGAAACATCTTTGTAGTGATTGGAACCAAGGCCATGTGGATCTCATTGACTATGAGATTCTTTATTGAGACTGTTAACCTAGGCCAATCAGGGAGCCCTGGCTGACAGATATAAACAGGAGATTCAAAACGTCTCCTCGTTCTAGGGACTGGCTTTGAGCTGTCTGGTCAGAGCCTGTGTACTGTGCACATGTAAATAAAGGGTGACATGGTGACGGGATATCAGCTCCTGTGCAGTTATTTCAATCTTCTTTACTGATCAATCTTTACCAAAGGATAATTTTAAGAGTGAAAGAATAAGGGAGAAATGAAAGGAATATCCATGAAGAATATAACACTTCACAAACAAATTGTCTCGGTAAAAGCTTACAACATTATAAAGGAATCTTGAAATAATGATGTTAAATGATACATCAACACAAAAGAGTGGGAGGAACATATACAGAGGGTGCACACCCACATTTGCAAAACAGGAGAGATCCAAATAACAAAAAAAAAGGCTATTTCAGTAATATAAGAGACATTGGGATAATACATCTCCAGAGATATTTTCTCCCAAAGGAAGAAGATATCTTACTCAGGGCTTTGTGTTAAAACTTTAAATGTTAATGGATTTTCTGTTCTTACATATTGTTAAATATCCTTGAATAGTTATGAATAACATTAATGTTGATTCTATTGTATTAATAGTACATTGAGTCATAGAGTCATACAGCACGGAAACAGACCTTTCAGTCCAACCAGTCCACGCTGAACATAATTCCAAACTAAACTAGTCCCACCTACCTGCTGCTGACCCAAATCCCTCCAAACCTTTCCTATTCATGTATCTATCCAAATTCTTTTAAACGTTGTAATTGTACCTGCACCTACCACTTCCTCAGGAAGCTCATTCCACACACAAACCCACATTCTGAGTAAAAAATTTGCCTCTCATCTTTTTTAAATCTCTCTTCTAACCTTAAAAGTATGTCCCCTAGTCTTGAAATCCCCCGTCCTAGGGAAAAGACAACTACTTTATCTATACCTCTCATTATTTTATAAGCTTCTATCAGCTTGCTTCTCAACCTACAATGCTCCAGTGAAAAAGTCGCAGCCTATCCAGCCTTTCTTTATAACTCAAACCTTTCATACCCGACAACATCCTCATAAATCTCTTCTGAACCCTCTCCAGCTTGATAATATCCTTCCTATAACTGGGTGACCAGAACTGGACACAGTATTCCAGAAGAGGTCTCACCAATGTCCTGTATAACCTCAACATGACTTCCCAACTCCTTTACTCAAAGGACTCAGCAATGAAGGTAAGCATGCCGAATGCCTTTTTAACCACCCTGTATATATATGGCGCAAACTTCAAAGAATTATGTACCTGTATCCCTAGGTTCCTCTGTTCTACAACACTACCCTAGGCATTGCCATTACTTGCATAAGCCCTACCCTTGTTTGTTGTACCAAAATGCAACACCTTGCATTTATTCAGATTGAATTCCATCTGCCTTTTTTCAGCCCATTGACCCATTTGATCAGGATCCCTTTGTAATCTTAGAAAACCTTCTTCAGTCTCTACTATACCACCAATCTTGGTGTCATCTGCAAAATTACTAACAATGCCTTCTATATTTTCATCGAAATCATCTATATAAATGCCAAACAAAAGAGGACCAGATTCGATCCCTGTGGAACACCACCGGTCACAGGCCTCCAGTCTGAAAAGCGACCCTCCACCATTACTCTTTGTCTCCTGCCGTTAAGCCAATAATGTATCCAATTGGCAAGCTCACACTGAATCCCATGTGACCTAACTTTACTAATTGGGCGGCACGGTGGCTCAGTGGTTAGCACTGCTGCCTCACAGTGCCAGGGACACGGGTTTGATTCCATACCTCGGGCAGCTGTCTATGTGGAGTTTGCACATTCTCCCTGTGTCTGCGTTGGTTTCCTCTGGGTGCTCCGGTTTCCTGCCACAGTCCAAAAGTGTGCAGGCTAGGTGGATTGGCCATGGCAAATTGCCCATAGTGCCCAGGGATGTTTAGGTTAGGTGGGTTAGACATGGAAAATTAGGGGAATAGGTCTGGGTGGGATGCTCTTCGGAGGAGTGGTGTGGACTTGTTGGGTCGAATGGCCTGTTTCTACAATGTAGGGAATCTAATCAATAATAATTAGTCTACCATGCAGAACCTTGTCAAAGGCTTTACTAAAATCCAAATAAACAATATCTACTGCTCTGCCATCATCAATCTTTTTGGTAACTTCCTCACAAAACTCAATCAAGTTTGTCAGACACGATTTTCCTTGCACAAGACCATGCTGACTATCCCTAGTCAATTTTTGCCTCTCTAAATGTCAATAAATCCTATCTTTTGTAATGACCTTCAACAATTTACCTACGACTAAGGTCAGACCTCCAAGTTTCTCCTTACAACCTTTCTTAAACAAAGGTACAATATTAGCCACCCTCCAGTCACCAGGCACCTCACCCATAGTTATAGATGATGGAAATAATTCTGCAAGGGGTCCTGTAATTTCATCCCTTACTTCCTACAATGTTCTGGGATATATTAGATCAGGTCCTGGAGATTTATCCACCCTTGTATTTTCTAAGACCTCCTGAACACCCTCTTTTATAATGTGAACTGTTTTTAAAACATCAAAGTTTTTATTTCTCTGCATTCTCTAGACTCAATTTCTTTCTCCATATAAATACTGGCATGAAATATTCATTTAGTATCTCTCCCATTTCCTGGAATTCAACACAAAGATGACCTTCTTGATTTTTAAGAGGCCCTACCTCCTCTACTTACTCTCTTGCTTTTAGTATATTTGTAGAATCTCTTTGGATTATCTTTATCCTTATCTGCCAATGCTATCTCATATCCCTTCTTTGCCTTCTTGAATTCTCTCTTAAGAATGCCTCTACACTCTTGATATTGATTAAGAGATTCATATGAAACCAAGTTGTCCATATTTAAAATATGATTCTCTTTTATATTTGACTAGAACCTCAATATCTTTATTTATTCATTGTTCCTTAATCTTACCAGCATTACCCTTCAAACTAACAGGAACAAAATGCCTCTGAACTCTCGTCATCACACTCCTGAATGCTTCCCACTTGTCAGACATCCTTTTGCCTGCAAACTGTCTACTCCAATTAACTTTTGAAAGTTCTTGTCTCATACCATTAAAATTTGCTTTTGTCCAATTAAAAACATTAACTTTTATGGAAGGCTTATCCTTTTCCATAACCATTTTGAAACTAGTAGAATTATGATCACTAGACCCAAAGCGTTTCTCCATTTTTACTTCAGTCACCTGCCCTGCCTTATTGCCCGAAAGAAGGTCTAGTTTTGCTCCTTGTCTTTTTGCATCCAAATAGTAAAAATGAAAATGTTCTTGAAAACATTTGACAAATTCTTCACCATTCAAACCTTTAACACTATGGTAGCCGCTGTCAATGTTTGAAAATTAAAATCGCCCATTATTACAACCTTATTATGCTTACATGTATCTGAGATCTCCCTACATATTTGTTTCTCAATTTCCCTCTTACTATTGGGAGGCCTATAGTACAATTCCATCATAGTGATTTTTCCTTTCTCATTTGTAATTCATACCGATATATTTTCACTGGACGATTTTTCAGAAGTAACTTCCCTAGTTACAGCTGTAATGTATTCCTTAATCAAAAACACCACTCTCACCCCTCCTTTCTTGCCTCCTTGTCTATCCTTCCTGTAGCATTGAGCTGCCAGTCTTGTCCATCTCTCAGCCAAGTTTCTGTAATAACAATGACGTCCCTATCCCATGTTCTGAAACATGCTCTGAGTTCATCAGCCTTCCCTGTAAAACCCCTTGCATTGAAATAAATTCAGTTTAGTTTTTCAGAGTTACTACATACTCTGACTGTCTCTTGCCTTTCATTTCTAATTGACGTGGTCTCCTCACATTCAGAATCTTCCCCATTAATCCTTCTGTCTACACTGCTACATGGAATTCCTCTACTCCCCCTCCCTATCAGTATAAAGTCTCCTTTGATGGAATGAGCAAATCTCCCTGCTAAGACATTGGCCACTTTCCAATTTAGGTTAGACCCGTCCTTTTTGAACAGATCTTTTCTAACCCAAAAGACGTCCAATTGTCCAAAAACCTGAATCCCTGAGCAGTGCACTAGCTCTTCAGCCATTGATTAATCTCCATCTTTTTTATAGTTTCAGTATTGCTGCAAACATATCCACTTGTAATTTCTGATAATAAAGTTGTAAAATTCATAAACCATTTCAGTTAAGTTTTTCTGTTACACTGGAAATGAACCCCACCCTCCATATACTCCTTAAATGGGGTAAGTATATATACCAGAGACTTGTGCCCTGTGTAGTCCTGGAATCTGTGTAATAGTAGATATAACACAACACAGCACAGGAACAGTCCCTTCAGCCCACCAAGGCTGCACCAATTCCTAGTCCTTATTTAGACCCACCATTTATTGCCTACAGGCAGTTTCTGTTCCTCAGTTCGCTGCCCATTCATGTGTCTATCAAGATACACCTTAAATGTTGCTAACATGCCTGCTTCCATCACCTCCACTGGCAGTGTGTTCCAGGCACCCACCATCCTCTGTGTGAAAAATTTTCGCCGCACTTCTCCCCTAAACTTTCCCCCTATCACCTTGAACTTGTTCCCTCTTGTAGTTGACCCTTCCATCTTGGGAAAAAGCCTCTGACTATCCAACCAATATGCCTCTGATAATTTTGTATCAGGTAGCCTCTCAGCCTCCGTCTTTCCAGTGAAAACAATCCTAATTTATCCAACCTCACCTTGTAACTAAAACACTCCAGACCATGCAACATCTTGGTAAACCTCTGCACCCTCTTTAAAGCATTCATGTCCTTCTGGTAGGATGGTGACCAGAACTGCATACAATATTCCAAATATGGCCTCAGTAAAGTTTTATAAGGCTGTAACATAACTTGCCAACATTTATATTCCATGCCTTGGCTGATGAAGGCAAATGTGCTGTATGCCTTCTTGACCACCTTATCCACCTGTGTTGCCACTAATAAATTAATAACTAAGTAGAAATGGCTGGGCAGGTGATTTGCTGTACCTATATGATGTGGACGCTGGCTGATCCCATTGCGAGCTGCAGTGACCACATCCACAGAAAGCGGTGGCTACTGGAGGAACTTCAGCTGAGAATTGATGAGCTAGAGTCAAAGTTTCGGACACTGCAGCACATCAGGGAGGGGAGAGTTAGCTGGACGCTTAGTTTCGGGGGGTGGTCATGTCTGGTAGATTAAATTCGGTCAGTGGCCAGGGACAGCAGGGTGTGACTGCAAATGAGGCAGGTAGAGGGATCCTGTATTCAGGAACAGTTCTTGACCTTGTCCTACAGGTACGAAGTGCTTGCTCCCTGTCTGGATGAGGAACAGACCTGTAGGGAGGATGACCCAGCTGACCATGACACTGTAGTACAGGAGGCCATTCAAGAGGGGGAGCAAAAAGACAAGTGGTAGTTGTAGGGAATTCTATAATTAGGAGAATAGGTAGCATCCTTTGTAAGCAGGATCAAGAGTCCTGCATCGTATGTTGCCTACCCGGTGCCAGGTTGACAGACATTTCTAACAGGTTTGAAAGGATATTGGAGATGGAGGGAGAAGCATCTAGTTGTTATGGTCCATGTCGGGACAAACAACATAGGCAAAACTAGGAAAGAGAACCTGTTTAGGGATTATTAGAAATTTGGAACTAAATTAAGGAACACGTCCTCAAAGGTTATAATCTCTGGATTACTACCAAGCCACATGCAAATTAGCATAGGGACGTGAGGATAAGGGAAGGAAACACATGCCTAAAAGAATGGTGCAGGAAAGAGAGGGTCCTTTTCATAGGACACTGTCATCAGTATTGGAGCAGGAGGGATCTGTACTGCTGGGACAGTCTCCACCTGAACTGAGCTGGGACAAATATTCTAGCCAAAAAGGTAAATCATGTGGTCAACAGGACTTTAAACTAGAAAGTGGTGGTGGGGAGTTGGGGGGAGTGGAGGGAAGGGTAAAACTCCAAGAAGTCTAATAGCCAATGGGAAACAAAGCAGCAGGTTAACATTTTGGGGGGTGGATTCAACTGCACTGATAAGTGTAAAAAAATGAAAAGAAAGGAGAACTCAGGAACAAGTATTACAGTCTCTAGAACACAAAATAGGGCAGAGTGTTTGCAAAGGGTTAGGAATCAAACTTCAAGCACACTGGATAAAAGGATAACAAGAGAAGAGGGATGGTATATTGAGGACTGAAGGTGTTGTATCTGAATGCACGCAGTATATGAAATAAGGTAAATGAGCTTGTGGCACAGATCAAAATTGGCAGGTATGATGTGCTGGGCATCACAGAGACATGGCTGCAAGAGGACCAGGACTGGGAGCTAAATATCCAAGCTAAATATACATCCTACCGAAAAGGCGGGCAGGTAGGCAGAGGGGGTGGGGTTGCCTTATTGGTAAATGTGAAATTAAATCACTAGCAAGAAACGACATAAGATCAGATGATGTGGAATCTGTGTGGATAGAGTTGAGGAACTGCAAAGGTGAAAAAAAAAACATACTGGGAGTTATGTACAGGCCTCCAAACAGTAGTCGGGATGTGAGGCACAAGATGCACCAGGAAATAGAAAAGGCATGACAGAAAGGCAAGGTTACACTGATCATGTGGGATTTCAATATGCAGGTGAACTGAGAAAACCAGGTCAGTAATGGATCACAAGGAAGGGAATTTGTGGAATGTCTATGAGAATTTTTTTTGGAGCAGTTTGTAGTGGAGCCCACCAGGGAACAGGCAATTCTAGATTTAGTGATGTGCAATGAGGTAGACTTGAAAAAGGAACTTAAGGTGAAGGAACCCTTAGGAAGCAGTGACCATAACATGATAGAATTTACTCTGCAATTTGAGAGGGAAAAGGTAGGATCAGATTTAACGGTATTGAATAAAGGCAACTACAGAGGCATGAGGGAGGAGTTGCCCAGAATTGACTGGGAGAGGAGCCTCGCAGGAAAGACAGTGAAACAGCAATGGCAGGAGTTTCTGGGAGTAATTCTAGAGACAGCGAAAATTCATCCCTCGGAGAAAGAAGCATTGTATAGGGACAATGAGGCAGCCGTGGCTGACCAGGGAAGTCAGGGACAGCATAAAAACAAAAGAGAAAGCATATAATGTGGCGAAGGGCAATAGGAAGCCAAAGGATTGGGAAGACTACAAAGACCAACAGAGGACAACGAGAAAAGAAATAAGGAGGGAAAAGATTGAATATAAGCCAGTAATATAAAAGAAAATTACAAGAACATCTTTAGATATATAAAGGGCAAAAGAGAACGTTGGGCCACTGGAAAATGAAGCTGGAGAAGTAGTAACGGGAAACAAA
>JAHRHZ010000008.1:6661906-6715880 GCA_024137785.1 Ginglymostoma cirratum | reverse complement strand
GTGAAAGACTTGAGAAACATTCCAAAAATTCAAGAGAGTCGGGGGCAGAAGTGAGTATGGTGGCCATCACCAAGAAGAAGATGCTAGAAAAACTGTAACCTCTGAAGATGGATAAATCACCTGGACCAGATGGACTATACCACAGAGTTCTGAAGGAGATAGCTGAAGACACAGTGGAAGTGTTAGTGGTGATCTTCCAGGAATTGCTGGAGTCAGGGAGGGTCCCAAAGGACTGGAAAATCACTAATGTAACCGCACCTCCCCCCCCGCCCCCCACCACCACCATTTAAAAAGGGAGTGAGGCAAAAGACGGAGAATTACAGGCTGATTAGTCTGACCTCAGTCATTGATAAGATATGGACTCAGTTGTGAAAGATGAGATTTCTGAATACTTGGAAGTACATGGTAAAACAGGGAAGTTAGAATTCTTTGAGGAGGTAATGAGCAGGTTATACCAAGAAGAGCCAATGGATGTTATCTACTTGGACTTCAAGGAGGCCTTTGATAAGGTGCTGCACAGGAGGCTGCTGAGTAAGATAAGGGCCCATGGTGTTAGAGGCAGGGTACCAGCATGAATAGAAGATTGGCTGTCTGGCGGAAAGCAGAGAGTGGGGATAAAAGGGTCCTTCTCAGGATGGCAGCCGGTGACTTGTGGTGTTCCACAAGGGTCAGTGTTGGGACCACACCTTTTCATTTTATACATTAATGACCTAGATGAAGGAACTGAGAGCATTCTAGCTAAATTTGCAGATGGTACAAAGATAGGTAGAGGGACAGGTAGTATTGAGGATGTGGGGAGGCTGCAGAAGGATTTAGACAGGTTAGGAGAGTGAGCAAAGAAGTGGCAGATGGAGTACAATGTGGGAAAGTGAGAGGTCATGCACTTTGGTGGGAAAAATAGAGGCATAGACTATTTTCTAAATGAGGAGAAAATTCAGAAATCTGAAGTGCAAAAGGACTTGGGAGTCCCTGTCCAGAATTCCCTTAAGGTAAACTTGCAGGTTGAGTCAGTGGTTAGGAAGGCAAATACAATGTTGGCATTTATTTCGAGAGAACTAGAATATAAAAGCAGAGATGTACTTCTAAAGTTTTATAAGGCTTTGGTCAGACCACATTTAGAGTATTGAGAGCAGTTTTGGGCCCCATATCTCAGGAAGGTTGTTCTGGCCATGGAATGGGTCCAGAGGAGGTTCACGAGAATGATACCAGGAATGAAAGACTTAACAAATGAAGCATGTTTGAGGACTCTGGTCTATACTCGATGGAATTTAGAAGGATGAGAGGGCTATCTAATTGAAATTTACAGAATAGTGAATGGCCTGGACAGAGTGGACGTTGGGTAGACACTTCCATTAGCAGGAGAGATTAGAACCCAAGAGCACAGCTTTAGAGTAAAAGGAAGAGAGATGAGGAGAAACTTCTTCAGCCAGAGAATGATGAATCTATAGAATTCATCACCACAGAAGGCTGTGGAGGCATTGAGTATATTTAAGACAGAGATAGATAGGTTCTTGATTGTCAAGGGGATCAAAGGTTACGGGGAGAAAGTGGGAGAATGGGGTTGAGAAACTTATCAGCCATGATTGAATGGCAGAGCAGACTCGATGAGCTGAATGTCCTAATTCCTGCTCCTATGTCTTATGGTCTTTCAGGGATCTGTGGACCTGTATGCCCAGATCCCTCTGAATGTCAATGCTCCTAAGGATTCTGCTATTTATTATATACTTTGCACCTGAATTTGTCTGGATTAAACTCCATATAGGAGGAATGTGATTGCACTGGAGAGGGTGCAAAGGAGACTTACCAGGATGTTGCCTGGTTTGGAGAGTTTTATTTATGAGGTGAAATTGGCCAAACTGAGGTCGTTTTCCTTCGAGCAGAGGAGACTGAGGGGGAACATAATTGAGATGTACAAAATTATGAGGGGCACAGACCGGGTAGACAGGAAGGAACTTTTCCCGTTGGTGGAGGGATCAAGACCCAGGGGCATAAATTTAAGGCAAAGGGCAGGAGGTTTGGAGGGGATGTAAGGAAATTTTTTTTTCCCTCAGAGGACATTGGGAATCTAGAACTTGTTGCCAATAAAGATCATAGAAGCAGAAATCTTCATAACATTTAAGTATAAGGTATAGACAGCTATGGGCCAACTGCTTGGAATGGGATTAGAATAGTTCGGTTGTTCATAAAATTCCTACAGTGTGGAAGTAGGCCATTCAGCCCATCAAGAGCATGCCCGTAACCTTGCATTTTCAATGGCTAATCCACTTAGCCTGTACATCACTGGACACTATAGGCAATTTAGCATGGCCAATCCATTTAACCTGCACATCTTTGGACTATGGGAGGAAAACCACATAGATACAGGGAGAATATGCAAACTCCACACAGACAGTCATCTGAGGCTGGAATCAAACACAGGTCTCTGATGTTCTGAGGTATTAGGTGCTAACCGTTGAGCCACTATTCCACCTAGTTAGGTTGTTGTTTTTGTATAACACAGAGTCAAAGGGCTGTAGGATCTTTTCCGGCCCTTTAGGCCTCTATGATTCTAAACCCTGGACTCTTAAAATATCTGTAACGTATATAGCATAGCTAAAGCTTTTTGAAATTAAGAAGCCTATTAGGAGGAAGGTAATGTTCCCAGATACCTTCTTCCCCTGTATGATGGTTTTGGCAATTCTATAGAATTCTACAGGATAAATATTTGTTGGATTGACTAACTTGAACTCAGTGGACAGAAGTTAGCAGGGAAATACCCTAGATCTGCACAAGCTCTAAGTGATAGTCAAAAGCTAAATATCACTTGAGGTGGCACGAAGCTGTCATTTTAAATCAGTTGTAACAGTTTCCAGTATTTGCACGTAAAATCAGAATGCTTGGGCTGATGATCGGCAATTAACACTCATGCACACAAATGCAGTAAGAGTGATGCCATTGACCATCAAGCGCAATTGTTAGACTGTCTCTTCTTCGAGATGATCATTGCCCTTGGATGCTTAACAGCAATACCGTCACTGAAAACCAACTATCGACATCCTGGGGCTTACCATTGACCAAGAAATGAACTGGACTAGCCATATAAATACTAGGAATTCTGTACCAAATAATTCATAATGAGAGCAGTGAGAGAATTCTGTCCTCGATGATTGAAAAATCGATGAATTTCAATATTTGGGATTAAAAGTGACCAAATCTGGAATTAGAAATGAAAACAAGGTGAGCAATTGCTTGCTCTACAACTCACCAGCTGAATGAAATATGGACGGCATCTAACATCAGCACGCAATTGAAAAAGATAACTTGCAAAATTCCTGGTGAGGATCATTCAACTGTGTGCATCGATGAATGGACCCTCAATCAGGCTGATGAGAAGACGATTACAGTTTTTGGTCCCTCGAAAGATTTGAGTTATAAAAAGAGGCTGGATAGACTGGGACTTTTTTCATTGGAGCATAGGAGGTTGAGAGGTGACCTTCTAAGACCTTCTAAAATCATCCGAGGTGTAGATAACATGAATGACATGTGGGGGATTTCAAGACTAGAGTGCACATTTTTAAGGTGAGAAGAGAAAGATTTATAAAGCACATGCAGGGCAATTTTTTTTTACAGAGAGTGGTTCATGTGTGCAATGAACTTCTAGAGGAAGTGGTGGATGTGAATACAGTTAAAATGTTTAAAAGATATTTGGATAAGTACATGAATAAGAAATGTTTGGAGGGATATGGGCCAAGTGCAGGCAGGTGGACTAGTTTACTTTGGGATTAGGGTTGGCATGGACTGGTTGGACCAAAGGGTCTGTTTCTGTGCTGTATGACTATTTCAACAACTGAAAAAGTAGGGCGAGAATCCGGTGTTGGTGATAATAGAAGTTGAACTATGAGGAAAGAGCAGGCCAGGTCAGAGAAGAACCAGATGGAGGGATCTACATCAGAAACTGGACATAAGGAGGAATGACAACAGCATACAGAATTGCAGTGAACAGACAGAAATGACTATGGCCCCTTGTGAACCATTGCTACTCATGGCTAGATGAATGGATCGATGCCTCACCTGCTGCTGAAACCTTCTCCTATTACTTTATTACCCGCAGATGCAGTTATTTTAATGCTCTCCAGGCCAGTTTCCATCTTCTGACCTCTGTAAGCTTGAAGTCATCCAAACCTATGAATCTCCTACCCAAATTGCACCAAGTCTTCATCACTATCACTTGTATTCGCTTGCTTCCATTGACTCCTCATTCAGGAGTGTTAATCTTTATTTGCAATTCTCATATGATTTGTTTCTCCCTGTCTCTGTAACTTTCTCTAGCCCTGCAACTGTCTGAGATCTTTATGCTTCTCGACTGTATATAAACAATCCCACATATTTTTATGTAGATCAATAGCTCGGGTTGCGTTGGAGTTATTGGTTGGTTCACTGAGCTGACTGGTTTTCATACAAACATTTCATCTCCCTTCTAGATGACATTGTCAGTCCTGTGTAGCCTCCATCGAAGCACTGTTGTTCTGTCAATTTGACTGGGACAAAGTTACAATACAAGGACAAGTAAGACAAGCATGAGAATTCCTGGAGGCCTGATTTTCAACCACCACTGCAATTAACAAACATTGAAATGGATCCCATCTACATACCACTATGGTATAACCAGAAGCAAGACTACCCACCAATGGCAGACCGGACTAGATGAATTCAGAGCAGGACAGAACAAAGGTTTGCATGAAAACCCAGTCAGCTCGGTAAACCAACCAGCAACTCCAAACAATCCCATAGGTTACTTAAAAGAAGAGCAAAGGTGTAATCTCCAGTGTCCTGGCTGATATTTATCCCTCAACCAATATCACAAGGAAAGGATTATCTTGTCATTACTACATTTCAGTGCAGTTATTGGATTCTGCATTTTCTACATAACAACCATGATTATACTTCAAAACTAACTGCAAAGCAGTAGTGGTTGCAAAAAATGCTCTTTAAATGCAAGTCATTTTATTCTCCTCTCTTTAATTCTTGAGCACAGAAATTCCACACAAATGGAGCATTAGTTACAAGTTCATTCATTACAACTTCTCTTTCAATTCCTCCCACTTCCTACAGACAAAGGGGGCGGCCATGGGTACCCGCATGCGCCCAAGCTATGCCTGCCCCTTTGTAGGATATGTGGAACAATCCCTCTTCCATACCTACACTGGTCCTATCCCCCACCTCTTCCTCCGTTACAGCGATGACTGTATCGGCACCGTTTCGTGCTCCCACGAGGAGCTTGAACAGTTCATCCACTTCACTAACACCTTCCACCCCAACCTTAAGTTCACCTGGACCATCTCTGATACCTCTCTCTCCTTCCTGGACCTCTCTGTCTCCATCTCTGGCATCCACCTGGAAACCGATATCCATTTTAAGCCTACCGACTCCCGCAACTACCTAGAATACACTTCCTCTCACCCACCTTCCTGCAAAAAGGCCACCCCCTATTCTCAATTCCTTTGTCTCCGCCGCATCTGCTCCCGAGATGAGGCATTCCACTCCCGGACATCCCAGCTGTCCTCATTTTTCAAGGACCGCAACTTCCCCTCCACAGTGGTCGAAAATACCCTCAACCGTGTCTCTCGCACTTCCCACAACTCATCCCTCACACCCCCTACCCGCAATAACAACCAAAACATAATCCCCCCCATCCTCACGTACCACCCCACCAACCTCCGAATCCAACACATCATCCTCCAACACTTCCACCATCTGCAATCTGACCCCACTACCAAAGACATTTTTCCCTCCCCACCCTTATCTGCTTTCCAGAGGGACCACTCTCTCCGTGACTCCTTTGTCTGCTTCACACTCCCCTCCAGCCCCACCACCCCCCCCCCCCACCCCGGCACTTTTCCCTGCAACCAGAGCAAGTGCTACACCTGCCCCTACACCTCCCCCCTCACCCCCATCCCAGGCCCTAAGAAGACCTTCCACATCAAGCAGATGTTCACCTGCACATCTGCCAATGTGGTATACTGTATCCACTGTTCCCGTTGTGGCCTCCTCTACATCAGGGAAACCAAGCGGAGGCTTGGGGACCACTTTGCGGAACACCTACGCTCGGTCCGCAACAAACAACTACACCTCCCAGTCGTGAACCATTTCAACTCCCCCTCCCACTCCTTGGATGACATGTCCATGCTGGGTCTCCTGCATTGCAACAATGATGCCACCCAAAAGCTGCAGGAACAGCATCTCGTATTTCGCTTGGGAACCCTGCAGCCCAAGGGTATCAATATGGACTTCACAAGCTTCAAAATCTCCCCTCCCCTGACCATTTCCCAAAACCAGCCCAGCTCGTCCCTGCCTCCCTAACTTGTCCTTCCTCCCACCTTAAGCCCCACCCCCACCTTCTACCTACTAACCTTATCCCGCCCCCTTGATCTGTCCGTCCTCCTTGGACCAACCTATCCCCTCCCTAACTCCCCATCTACACTCACCTTTGCTGGCTCCATCCCTGCCTCTTTGACCTGTCTGTCTCCTCTCCACCTATCTTCTCCTTTATCCATCTTCTATCCACCTCCCCCTCTCTCCCTATTTATTTCAGAATCCCCTTCCCCTCCCCCATTTCTGAAGAAGGGTCTAGGCCCGAAACGTCAGCCTTCCGACTACTCTGATGCTGCTTGGCCTCTGTGTTCATCCAGCTCTACACCTTGTTATCATTAATTACAAGTATCCAGTTATCTATCTTTATATGTGGTTGTAAACTTTGCAAACTTTTCACTGAATTCATTTGAGTACATGTGACAATAAAGCTAATTCTAATTCTTTAGATCAATAATGTTCCTTCAGTGAAGCCAAATCCATAGGATTCCAGGAGCTGCTGGAACAATTGGATTTTAACAGTTCAACATCACCACCATCAGGATTAAAGTGGTACTTTAACCCGACAATCATTCACGTGAGCCATAGTACCGAGACAAACATTTTCGGTCTTCCCAACAGAGGCCAAAATACCTGAATATGTAAATCTATTCTTCCTGCAAGTATATAATTAAATGTGATGTTGAAGTGCTGGTGTTGTTCTGCTGTGGACAAGGTCAGAAGTCATACGAGAGCAGGTTATATATAGTCCAACAGGGTTATTTGAAACAACAAGCTTTCTGAGGGTTGCTCCTTTGTCAGGTGAAATGTTTTCTGACAAAATTAAATGTGCTATGGCTAGCATTCACTAAGAAAACTGCAACTTTAATTCAAAATGTTTTAAAATAGAGATAAATTCCAACTTGCTGTTGTCTACCAGCCTTCCATAGTGTTACAGATCGAGACAATACACACATATTGAATTCTCTCCCTGCAGTGGCTAAGAGACTGAAAGCAGAACATCATAAGCAACAGTGCTTTTTTTTAGACTAGAGGAAATATGTAGTGGCATCTCCCAGAGTTGTGTAATAAGGACCCAAAGCATCTTTTGATACACATCGAGCAGGATTTCCTCTAAATGATATAAATCAAAATTTGGAGAAGTACGTTAAGATTAATCATTTGCAGTGGTACAATGAATAAATGCAACAGGATAGTAATGAAATGATGCTGGAAAAGCACGACAGGTCAGACAGCATCCTGATGAAGGGTTTCAGCCCAAAATGTCACCTTTCCTGTTCCCCAGATGATGTCTGATCTGCTGTGCTTTTCCAGCATCACACCTATAGACTGTGGCTTCCAGCATCTGCAGTCCTCATTGTCTCCAAGTAATGAAATGAAAGTGCTGGAAAATCTAGCATATCTGGCATCATCTGTGGAGAGAGAAACAGAGTTAACATTTTGAGTCCAATGTGAGTTTTTTAGAAGCCTGGACTCAAACTCTATTTCTCTCTCTACAGATGCTGTCAGACTTGCTGAGTTTTCAAGCATTTTCTGATTTATTCTCCTTTATTCTTTCATGGAATGAGGGCGTCACTGGCAAGGCCAGCATTGTCTGCCCTGTGCCTAATTGCCCTTGAACTGTGTGGCTTGTTGGGCCATTTTAGAGGGCAGTTAAAAGTCAACCAAATTGCTTGGGTCTGGAATCAGATGTAGGCCCGACCACATAAGGATATTAGTGAACAAAGTGGGTTTTTATGACAATTCATGATAGTTTCTCGGTCATCATTACTGAGACTACATTTAAATTACTGATTTATTGATTTAATTTATATCCCACACTGCCACTGGTGAAACTATGTACCAGAGTATTAGCTTGGGCCTCTAGATTATAGTCCAATGACATTACCACTATGCCTCCCACAAGATTTCCAGCATTCACAATATTTTGATTCTTATTTTTTCATTCATTCAAGGTATGTGGGTGTCACTGGCTAGGCTAGAATTTATTGCACATCCCCAGAAGGCAGTGGTGAACTGCCTTATTAAAGTCCATTTCATAGAAGGATAGCCACACTGCCATAAGGGAGGCAGTTACAGGATTTTGACCCAGTGACAGTGAAGGAGCAACAATATATTTCCAGTCAGGATGGTGAGTGGCTTTGAGGGGAACTGGCAGGTGCTGGTATTCCCATGTTCCTGCTGCCCTTGTCTTTCTCATTGGAAGTGGTCATGGGTTTGAAAGGTGCCATCGAAGAAACATTGGTGAATTTCTGCAGCGCATCATATAGATGGTACTTATAGTTTCTACCATGTGTTGGTGGTGGAGGGATTGAATATACAAGGATATGGTGTGAATTAAACAGACTGTTTTGTCCTGGATGGTGTCAAGCTTCTTGAGTGTTCTTGGAGCTATACAACAAGAGGGGAATATCCCATCACCTTATTGACTTGTGCCTTGTCGATAGAGGAGAAGCTTTGAGAAGTCAGGAGGTCAATTACTCACTGCAAAATTCTCAACATCTGACCTGCCATTGTAGACTCAAGATAATTTATATAGATGGTCCAATTCAGTTTCTGGTCAATAGTAAATCCCAGTACGTTGATAGTGGGGGATTCAACAATAATTCTGCCATTGAATGTCAAGGGATTGATATTGTCTCTTGTTGGAGATGGTCGTTGCCTGGCTTTTGTATCACACTGTGTTTAAAGTAAGGATAAAAATGATTTTTTGTAAAACTACACGATGTAGTGAAAGTGTCGATTGTCATGCACCAGGGAAAGAGAAAGACACAAAAGTGGTAAATTGTAAAGAGAATTTAGGTCAAAGATTCAATCAATCTGAATACTAAGCTCAGTGCTGGATTTATTCCAACCTTCACTAGCTGATGCAGTCTCATGTATTCCTTTAGGTCCGTGGTTAAAAGCAATGACAATCATTATATAAACATGAGATGGAGAAGGGAATGAAATAGACAGGATGAGATGACATAGGATGGGAGGAGGCTCATGGGAGGAGCGAAGACCAGTTGTTTCTGATTCTGTTATGGAAACAGAAAGTGGTGGAAAAACTCAGCAGGTCTGGTGGCATCTATGGAGGAGAAACAGAGTTAATATTTCGAGCCTGATATGATACTTCTTCAACTGAGTTTCTCCAGTATTTTCTGTTTTTATTTCAGGTTTCCAGCAGCCTCAGTATATTACTTTTATTTGATTTTCCCTGATTGTGTGGTGTGTAATTCTACATCGTACTTAATCATTCAGCAAATGGCACACCTTAACATTTCAAGACAAAAAAACAGAAATTCCTGGAAAAGCTCAGCAGGTCTGGCAATATCTGTGGAGAGAAATCATTTACATTTTGGGCCTAGTGACCCTTCTTCAGAATTTCAAAGTCATTTTGAATGACCATAAATGAGCAATTTCTCATCAGAAACTTTTGAGTAGTTCTTGAGGTCCTAAATGTTGCTTTTCATTTATCTCTTCTGATTCCCCCCATTGCCCATTCATTGCATCTCAGTAAAATGCTCAGAGGTATTTTTCTCTTGTAAGTGCTGTCTGAATGTAACTGTTGTGATAGAAGCGTACAATGGGTGAGCAATGAATTATCCTTTGTCCTGCTCCATGATGTCTCTTCAGTTCAGCACCAGTGAATGTTCTTTAAAAGGGAAGTCTCATTTCATATGACCTTATGTGCACACTATCTGGTAAAATAGCAGTACAAAGGTGATATTGCCATAGTTCTACTAGACCACAGGGCTGTCCTCTCATTAGAGAAACAGAGACAACTGTGGTGGTTATCAAGAGGGTCACCATACATCAGGTAAGGGGAGAGATTGTAAAGAACAGCTCTTCGTACTATCTTGAGCCAATGCAGGAATTGAAGCCACACTGTTAATGTCACTCTGCATTGTAAACCAGCCATCCACTCTGACCAACACCTTAGTAGTAATTAGAATCCCTACAGTGTGGAAGCAGGCCCTTCAGCCCAACAAGTCCACACCGACCCTTGGAGCATCCCACCCAGACCCTGAACACTATAGGCAATTTAGCATGGCCAATCCACCTAGCCTGCACATCTTTGGACTGTGGGAGGAAACCAGGGCACCCAGAGGAAACCCACGCAGACATGGGGAGAATGTGCAAACTCCACACAGACAGTCACCTGGGGCTGGAATCGAACCCAGGTCCCTGGCGCTGTGAGGCTGCAGTGCTAACCACTGAGCCACCGTGCTGCCCTATATATTGGATAGAACACTCCCTTGTCCCTATAGTTGTTGAAATGCAAATAAACACAATGTTTAATATTCAGTCTGGGTGTTGAGGAAGTTAGCGTGAAAACTGAATGTTGTATTTATCCAGTCTCTGACTGGACTCTAAGTGGGTTCCAATCAGTCGTCATCAGGTGATCTCACTCCCAGCACACTTCAGGAGCTGAGGGGTTCAGTACAATGGTATCTGGGCCATCTGCTCCAACAAGGATAATATTAATAAGCAAAGAACCAAAACTAACTACACAATCTGTTTCAGACCATGGAAACAGGGAATCTTAGTGACATCAAGTCTCATAAGGAGAAAAAGCTTATTCTATGAAGAGACAGCCGTTTAATCACTACTAGCAAATTTCTTGAGACATTTCCTGTTGAAGTTTTTTTTTCTTTACTCATTCACGGGATGAGGGTGTCGCTGACCAGGCAGCATTTATTGCCCATCCCTAATTGCCCAGACAGCAGTTAAGAGCCAACCACATTGCAGTGGGTCTGGAATCACATGTAGGCCAGACCAGGTGAGGATAGCAGATTTCCTTCCCTGAAGGACATTAGTGATCCAGATGAGTTTTTCCAACAATTGGCAATCGATTCACAGTTATCATTAGATTGAATGTTGAATGTTTCTCAGAACAGTGTTGTGCAAAGTAATAATGATAAGAACAATGGTTAATGCATATTGAGGGTGTATATGACTCCAGGAATAATGGGATTGAAAGAAACAGTATATTCTGTAGCTGGTATGTGTTATTAAACAAATTTAAGAAGCTGTATCCAAGAAAATCGCATGTTAAGGTATTTAATACAGCAGACACAATACCACTAGGCTCCACTGACAGGAAGATTCTCATCGGGTCTCTATTCGTTTTGTGGAGCTGGTTGCATTATTTAGTATCTTTCCTTCATCTTTGTATTCTTTTTTAGTCTAACTGTAGTGAGAAATTGACATATGGCTCAATCTAATCAAGCAATTCACCCTCACCCCGTCATTCTCAGATTGTTCACGTCCATTGTGGAGATTGATAGCTGCTGACTGTGGGAAATTGATTACTTGCTAGTTCTTCCCAAACGCTTCCCAGTCTGTTGGGACTGTGTGCCAGAACACTAAGCTTTTCAAATATCTGAATTTGGTATAATATATATTTATAAAGGTAAAAATAAAATCACTGTAGTCCTACTCCCTCATTAGAGAGAGATGATTAACCTGAGGGTCACAGCCCATTAGAAGACGGGAGGGATTGAGAAGGAGGCCCCTTACAGTAACCTCTGCATTGTTGAATTGCATGAATTGAACCTGCATTGTTGGTATCACAAACCAATCATCCAGCTAAATACTTATATACATATAACCAATAATATATAACTGTAGGTGCTCTAATCCAACCCTACAGATTATATGCTACTGCAGTATTTGAAAGGATCTGAGTATGCTGGAAGTGGGATCCTTGGTGTGATCAATGGAGGAGCTATGAAGAGTTGTCGGGGCTCAGAGCAGTTGCAGCCTGTTCTTAGATCAAGAAGAACTAGAATGTATCCAGGAGATGTTAAACATAGACAGGGTCTTCGGAGTGTGCAGGGAAGTCCTGACATGGCCAAGAGAGGCATTTAGCAAAATAGATTCTAGTAGGATTGGGGGAATTACTGAAATTTGATAGTAGTTGGCACATAGTCCAGGAGTGAAGGAATATGTGGCAATGGCATCACAACCTCCCTTTGTCCCTTTCAGACTGCTGGGTCTTAACTCCGACTGCTACCTCTGTTGTCAACTGGTATCCATCTTTATGAACTGCCTTCAAATAATTTAGTGAGTTTAGAAGCGAATTACTGCACTATTAGAGTTAGTCATCTTAAACAAATCAGACTTCTTTAGATGACTCCAGCCAGTATCAGTTACAGCTCACTGGAAAGATTGCAAAACTTGCTTAAAACTGATACTCTGGGACAAGGTCTGCAAGAGATTCTGAAGGAGATTGAAGCAGTAGGGTGAATGACTGATACCTTAGAGGCTTCTTTGAAGCCTAGTATGAGATGGAAATGAATTCTGGCCTCCATAGGGCACCAGTATGAGAGGGGACACAACAAATTGCAGGGAGACGCTACAGCATGCGACAGCACAGTGCCTTTAACAGAGTTGTGTTCTATGCTGCCTCTCTTGCAGAGAGGTGTTGCCACAGTGGTGCTGGGATATCTGCTTCACACAGGCAGTTGTAAACAGCTTGGAGTTATCCTTGGGTGTTTTCTCAAAATTAGACCAAAGAAACTTAAAGATCTGGAGTAGGATTGAAGACAAGTACTGGCCAATGGAAGGACAGAAGTTAACCTTGATTTGGTAGTGTTCAGGGATTTGTAGATTAGGTGGGTTATCAAGGAATGGGTCTGGGTGGGATGCATTGTGGGTCAGTGTGGACTTGTTGGGCCAAAGGGCCTGTTTACACACTGAAGGGATTCTATGATATATGAGATGATTGTGGTGAAGTTGATGGAGGGAGATATTTAGCCTGTGAATGCAGGATTGACCCCAAAGATGAAACTTTCTGTTTAAATTACAAAACCTTCTCCAGAGATGGTAGCTCAGGGTTCATCAATAGGGGGCTCCTTATTCACACTGCAGCTGGTAGCAAAGTTTGATTACAAGGCTGGCAGCTTCTGGAGATGTGAAAGAGATCCTTAACTTTATGTTAATTTGGTGCCCCTTTCCGGATTCTCTAGTGGGCCCAGTGCTGGTGTGGGTGTTGGTGAGTAGGATCCTGGTGCATCCTGGGATTGCAGCCTGTGTGAAATTTGAGGGAAAAAAAAAATCAAGTATCCATGTCTCCAGAGACAATCGGGAATTAAAACACCTTTTGCTCTCTCTGGGCAACCAATATTGCAGCTACATGGAAGACAAAAAGACACTTTAATATCCCACAATTCCTTGTCTTTATCACTCTGATGCTAACTCCACCATCCAACACCATCAAGTAGACGGTCCCCAAGATTGTAGTTCACCATCTTTCACTTTTCTGTATCTTATTCCCATTTAGAACAATTGTGGTGCTCGTGTCAATCGGAGCTGATGCCTTGTCGGGCCAGGGGAACACAAAACTCTGAAGGAGAACAGTGATAAACATAAATAATTCCATTCTGTCCAGTTTTTATCCCAGGCATACTTGCAGACCTAGAAAATTCAACATAGCACACTGACGGGTCAAGCTGAAAAATAAGTCTAGCTTGAACCAATTTCTAGTGATTTGTGTGTTCAGGCAACATGGTAAATCATGTTATCAGCAGATAATGAAATATTACGCAGTATAACATTTAACATTATCCTGCCCTTAGTCACAAACTTGGTATCATGTTCATTCCTGACCTGAGCTTTGTACCCATATTCTCTCCATCGCTAAGCCAATTACTTCTTCCTTTGTAGCGTCACCAATGTCCAGCCTTGTCTCAGCTCTCCTGCAGCTGAAAGACCATTCGTGCCTTAGTTACCCCATTGACTATCTCAATGCTCTTATGGTCAGCTTCCAACACCAACAGAAACTTGCATTTATGCGGTGTTGTTAACAGGTCAAAGCATTTCACTGGAGCTTTAATAGACAGTTTGATGCTGAGCTGAATAAGATGATACTCAGACAATTAACCAAAGTTGGTCCAATATATAAGCTTTAATGAGCATCTTAAAGAAGACCGGTGGAGATATGGAGGGGTTTATGAAGGGAATTTTAGAACATGACTTCTTCCATATCAACCTAGAACTAGAGGTACCTTTTCAGGACAGAGGTGAGGAGATTTTTTTCTTCCAGAGCGTTGTGTGACTTTGGAACTCACTGCCTCACAAGGCAGTGGAGACAGAGTCTTTGAATATTTTGAAGATAGAGATGGTTAGATCCTTGTTAGGCAAGAGAATCAAGGGTCATGAAGCATAAGTTGGAATATGAATTCAAACCACAAACAGATCAGCCATGATCTAATTGGATGCCAGAGTGAGCTCGAGGGGCAGAGTGGTCCACTTCTGCTTCTATTTTTCATGTTCATATGTAACTTCCAAAGCACTGAATGGTGGGGTGAAGGAATTTGGAACTTAGAAGATATCAGGACTGGAGAAATGTAAGTTTTGAAGAGGTGCGGTGTTGGGGAGGGCACAAAACAATGGAAATATGCAAAAACAGGATTGAGCATTTTAATATAAAATTATGTATTTTACTGGTGTTATTATAGCTAGGAATGCATATTAATATACATGTACATTTCAGTATTTCATCATTGTACTTTGCTATTTCAGGGCAGAAAATGTCTGAAGGAACCTAACTCCAGCTATAACATTGATTCGTTTGGGAAACTGTGATTCACTTAAAGTTGTAATTTTCAGGAACAGAACCATAACTTTAAATTGGTTCAATTGTACAGAAGTTTTTGGTTGGATTGCCCTGGAATAAAGTTACCATAGTCCTACTGGACTATTTGGCTACTCTCTCATTAGTGGTAGTTTAACCTGATGGTCACTATGCGTCAAGTAAGGGGAGAAGTTGAAAAGTGTCCTTCATAGTAATCACAGCCAGTATGGGAATTGAACCCATACTGTTAGCATTACCCTGCATGATAAACCAGCTGTTCAGCCAATTGAGCAATCCAACCCCCAGTGTATTGTGTGCAGTTTTGCTCTCCTTACCTCAGAAGGGCTATCACTGCCATAAATGGGATGCAATGAAGAAGTCTCACAAAAGTATTGCAGGAATGTTTTTCTGTTCAATCAAGCCTCTAGACAACCGAAGCAAGACTTCGCTACTCAATTTAAATTTATGATTCTGTTCCTGAAAAACACAACTTTAAGTGAATCATAGTTTCCCATAGGAATCAATGTTATAGCTGGAGTTATGTTTCTTCAGACACTTTATGCCCATAAGTTTCAATGTATAATGTTGAAATACTATAATGTCCATGTAGAGCTGGATGAACACAGCAGGCCAAGCAGCATCAGAGGAGTAGGAAAGCTGACGTTTTGGGCCAAGACCCTTCTTCAGAAATGGGGGAGGGGAAGGGGATTCTGAAATAATTCGGGAGAGAGAGGGAGGCGGATAGAAGATGGATAAAGGAGAAGATAAGTGGAGAGGAGACAGACAGGTCAAAGAGGCAGAGGTGGAGCCAGTAAAGGTGAGTGTAGGTGGGGAGTTAGGGAAGGGATAGGTGAGTCCAGGGAGGACAGACAAGTCAAGGGGGCGGGATGAGGCTAGTAGGTAGGAGATGGGGTGGGGCTTGAGGTGGGAGGAGGGGATAGGTGGGAGGAAGGACAAATTCAGGATGCAGTGATAATCTGGGCTGATTTTGGGATGCGGTTGGGGTGAGGGAGATTTTGAAGCTTGTGAAGTCCACATTGATACCATTGGGCTGCAGGGTTCCCAAGTGAAATATGAGGTGCTGTTCCTATAACCTTCGGGTGGCATCGTTGTGGCACTGCAGGAGGCCCAGGATGGACATGTCGTCTAAGGAGTGGGAGGGGGAGCTGAAATGGTTCGCGCCTGGGAGGTGCAGTTGTTTGTTGTGAACTGAGCGTAGGTGTTCCGCAAAGCAGTCCCCAAGCTTTCGCTTGGTTTCCCAGATGTAGAGGAGGCCACATCTGCAACAGCAGATACAGTATACCACATTAGCAGATGTGCAGGTGAACATCTGCTTGATGTGGAAGGTCTTCTTGAGGTCTGGGATGGGGGTTAAGGGTGAGGTGTAGCATTTCCTGCGGTTGCAGGGAAATCTGCTGGGTGTGGTGGGGCTGGAGGGGAGTGTGGAGCGGGACAAGGGAGTCACAGAGAGAGTGGTCCCTCCAGAAAGCAGATAAGGGTGGGGAGGGAAAAATGTCTTTGACGGTGGGGTCGGATGGCAGATGGCGGAAGTGTCGGAGGATGATGCGTTGGATCCGGAGGTTGGTGGGATGGTACATGTGGACGAGGGGCATTCTGTTTTGTTTGTTATTGTGAGGGGTGTGAGGGATGCGGGAAATGCAGGAGATACGGTTGAGGGCGTTCTTGACCACTGAGGGGGGGAAGCCGCAGTTCTTGAAAAACAAGATCATCTGAGATGTATGGGAGTGGAATGCCTCATCCTGCGAGCAGATGTGGTGGAGGTGAAGGAATTGGGAACAGGGGATGGCATTTTTGCAGGAAGGTGGGTGGGTGGAGATGTATTCTAGGTAGCTGTGGGAGTCGGTAGGCTTGAAATGGATATCAGTTTCCAGGTGGTTGCCAGAGATGGAAACAGAGAGGTCCAGGAAGGAGATTAATGTGCTTCCTAGCTGTCCTTACCTGGTCCGGCCTACACGTGACTCCAGATCCAGAACAATGTGGTTGACTTTTAGCTGCCATCTGGCCAATTAGAGGTGGCCAATAAATGCTGGAGTAGCCAGTAATGTCTACATCATGTAAATGAATTTCAAAAACTCACAACCTTTCTACTTTGCTTTCCCCATTTAATATATTCATGAGTAGAATTTATCTCCTTAAGTGATTCATTACTTTGCTTTATAGTTTTAACTTATTCTCTGATCAACCTCAGGAGGAGAGGCTTGAACCTGGGCCTCCTAGTCCAAGGGTAGGGACATTACCACTGAGCCACAATAATGTGTTTGTGAAGCATCTGGGGACATTGTGTTACACGAGTTACGTAAAGCTGCTGCTGTTTCATGTTCCCAGCATTTGCAGCAAACATTCTTTTTACAGTATTTGGCTTTTGTGTAAGAATTGCAAGAACTGATGCCACGCCTTTCGCGACCCGAGCCAATAAAACACATTTTTGAAAATAAAAAGTTGTTTTGAAGTGTGCAGTCAGTGTCGTGCAGGGAACAGGCAAATTGTAAAACTGCAACGAGTGGGTAGAGTTCAGCGTCAGTGGGTTGGGTTTACCGTCAGCAGGCTAGAGCTGATTCTACCCACTGAAGGGAAGGGGAATGGCGTTAGCGCGGACTCTGGTATCTGCATCTTGGCTGGACAAGGCGATACGCAGCGCTAAGGCCGGGCCGCTGCGGGTCCTGGACTCCTCCTGGTACCTCCCGAAGGTGCAGCGGGACGGCAAGAAGGAATTCCAGGAGAAGCATATCCCCGGCGCTATCTTCTTCGACTTGGACGAATGTAGCGACCACTCCTCCCCTTACGAGCACATGATGCCCGGGCAGGAGCATTTCTCCCGCTACGTGGGCAACCTGGGTATCTCCAACGACACCCACGTTGTGATCTACGACGCCAGCGATTTCGGGATCTTCTGTGCCCCCCGGGTCTGGTGGATGTTCCGGGCCTTCGGTCACAGCCGGGTGTCGGTGCTGGACGGCGGCTTGCTCAACTGGTGCAGGGAGGGTTTCCTGGTGACTTCGGAACTGCAGGACTACCCCGTTTCTGAGTACAAGGCAAACGCCAAACCCTCGGTTAAAATTTATCAGGAGATCCTGGATAACATCCGGAGCAAACAGTTCCAGCTGGTGGATGCCAGGTCCGAGGGCAGATTCAAAGGCACCGAGCCTGAACCCAGAGAAGGTTCCTTAGAGTTTTTTTTTACTTGCTTCACCCCTCAATGTAGCTTATTTCACTACTGCATCCGCCTAAAGTTTGCAGCACTTTGCACTGAGATCCTTCACTTAAATTTCTTCCAACGTTTCTAAGGTGGTTGCCAACTCTTGCTTCCAGTAGTGAGCTAGTATTTATTGCCCACTCTGGAATAGCTGTGCTGGGGGACAACGAAACAGCGAAGGGGTAGATATTTCCCCCAACTACTGCATTCTATATTCTGTTGCAATTATTGTAGTTTTAAACAGCTCGAGGTTTGCCAAGTCAAGAGGCGACAGCACTGCTGTGGGACTGGAGTCATATCAGGGCAAGGCTGGGTTTGCAAGGCCCACGTTAGTTACTTGGCCCTAATTCCCCTTGAAGTAAATGGCTTGCTCGGTCATTTCCAACGCATTAGGAGTCGTCACATTGTTGTTGGCATGGAGTCACGTGTAGGCCAGACCAGGTAACATGGCAGATTAGTGAGAACTGCCGATGCTGGAGTTGGAGATAATACAGTGTGGAGCTGGAGGAACTCAGCAGGCCAGGCAGCATCAGAGGAGCAGGAAAGCTGACGTTTTGGGTCGGGACCCTTCTTCAGAAAATCTGAATCATCAGCTTTCCTGCTCCTCTGATGCTGCCTGGCCTGCTGTGTTCCTCCAGCCCCACAGTGTGCTAACATAGCAGATTTCCTCGCCTCGAGGATATTAGTGACGCAAAGAGGTTTTACAACAATTATTGGTTTTATGGTCACTATTTCTGACTAACTTTGTATTTCCAATGTTATTCATTAAATCGTAGGTTCTGCATGCAGCTGTGATGAAATTTAAACCCATGACCCCAGAGTATTTTAGGAATCTAGATTACAAGTCCCATAGCATTACCATAACATCATAATCTCCCTCATGGTACGGTTAGCTTTGTTTTTTCATTGCATTCTTACAGTGTAAGATAGTGATAAATTTATACTGTGTATTTCAGGATCAAGGTTACCCAGCATGTTCCCCTAATTTTTTGAAAGGCAGATGATACATTGAGTCTAAAGTTACGCTGGGACCCTGATGAGGTTGTTACAAAAGTGCCAAGGTAGCAGACAGAATTACAGATAAACTGATTAAAACAGCCTTATAAACAGGCCAATTGACCTGACGTAAATAATCAGACTTCTGATCAATTCAATTCAATTCACATATCGATTGAGTGGTTAAGAAGGCATTTAGCACACTTGCCTTCATTGCTCAGACCTTTGAATACAGGAGTTGTGACATTATGCTGAGGTTGTAAAAGACATTGGTGAGACCTCTTCTGAAGTACTGTGTGTCCAGTTCTGGTTCCCCTATGATAGGAAGGATTATTAATCTAGAGAGGGTTCAGAAGAGATTTACCAGGATGTGGCTGGGAATGGACGGTATGAGTTATAAGGAGAGACTGGATAGACTGGGACTTCTTCTTAACTAAAGCATAGGAGGTTGAGGAGTGACCTTATTGAGGTTTAAAAAATCATGAGGGGTATAGATAAGGTGAATGTCCAGTGTCTTTTCCCTTGGGTGAGAGAATTTCAAGACTCGGGTATATTTTTAAGGTGAAAGGAGAAAGATATAAAAGAAAACATGAGGGGCAGATTTTTTTTTTACAAAGAGAGTGATTCGTGGGTGGAATGAACCTCCAGAGGAATTGGTGAATGCAGGTACAGTTACAACGTTTTAATGACATTTAGATAACATATGTGAATAAGAAATGTTTGGAGGGATACAGGCCAAGCACGGGCAGGTGGGACTAGTTTAGTTTGGGATTAGGGTTGGCTGGACCGTGCTGTATGACTCTATGACTCAAACAAATTAAATAGTATTTCTCCTGATAACAAAAATGTGAACCTACATGTACAGTTCCCAGTTAAATGGATTAGACAAAAACATTTTGAGCATGTACATTCAGGATATTGTGGCCCATTAGTTGCACAAATGGATGTGTGTTGAAGAAATCAATAAATTTTGAACTATTCACGTTTACTGCCTGCCTCCACCTGTGATAGATGTAGAATGTTCTGAGGTTGCGACTCACTTGAAGCAGTTGATGTCTCATTGGCTTTCAGCCATCTCAGTGATTCTTCTTCACAAGTGGAGTATTGTGTGCAGTTCTGGTCAGCACATTACAGGAAGGACATATTTGCTGTGAAGAGAGTGCAGAGAAAATTCGCTAGAGTACAGTTAGGTCGGGTGGATTGTAGCTACAAGGAGTCGTCCTTGGAACGGAGAAAGCTGAGGGGTGACATGATTGAGGCATACAAAAATGTGAGGGGTATATATATAGAGAGAGAGAGCATATACAGGAGGAACCTGTTTCCCTTGGCAGATAGTTTGAAACCCAGGGGTCATAGATTCAAGCTAAATGGCAGAAGGATTAAAGGGGATGAGAGGGAAAACCTTTTTATGCAGAGGGTGGTGGGTGTCTCAAATTTGCTTGAATTGGTGCTGGAGGTAGAGACTCTAAACTCTTTTAAAAAGTACCTGGACCTGCACCTTAAGAGCTGTAAGCTGCAGGTCAATGGGCTGTATGCAGGAGGATGGGATTAGAAAAGGCATCTGGGTGTCTTTGGATCGGCATGGACAAGATAGGCCAGATGCCCCCTAATGTGCTGTATCAGTTCGGGGGTTCTATGATAATTGTGAGTAACTGTGGGATGGCTGGGACTGGGTTGGTTTGGGAGTCACCTTTTGCGGGATGGACATCGTAAGGATTTGGATCTGTTACATTGGCCAATATATCAGCATCTGTCATCATGGGGATTGATATTCTGTCATGCATTGATGTCGTCACTGTCTAATTCATCTCCAAGTATGGACCTGGTGGTGCTTAGATTAACATCCTAGTTCAAAACTGTCTTCTCACACTTAGGTACCTTTTCTTCTTCATCCTTCTCGTCATCAGCATTGCTGTCCAACTCAAATGGAATAACCTCAAGCTCTTAATACAGTTGCTTACCGGCTCTCACTGGGCACAGCTGTCTATGTAGATTCCCTCTTTCAACATTGAGTTTCTTCAAGCAAGTTGTGACTGCACTTTACTGTCCACTGTATCCTTGGTTACTCAGAATTAGAATTAGCAATTATTGTCCCATGTACTCATATTAGTACAGTGAAATGTTTACGAGTCAAAAGTCATGCGGGGCATGGATAGAGTGAATAGCCAAGGTCTTTTTCCCAGGGTAGGGGAGTCCAAAACTACAGCGCATAGGTTTAAGGTGACAGGGGAAAGATATAAAAGGGACCTGAGGGGCAACTTATTCATAGAGTGGGTGGTGTGTGTATGGAATGAGCTGTCAGAAGAAGTGGTGGAGGCTGGTACAATTACAACATTTGAAAGGCATCTGGATAGGTTTAGAGGGATATAAGCCAAATGCTGCTAATGAGGCTAGATTAATTTAGGGTATTTTGTTGGCATAGACGAGTTGAACTGAAGGGTCTTTTTCTGTGCTGTACAACTCTGACTCTAAGTTGCCATGTTGGCACCGTCTTACATACCAAGGAACCTAGGTACTGATTCTTAAGTACAAATTCTCAGGGAAGAAAAATAGAAAAATAAAGAAATAAAAGTCCAGCAATAAATTAGAAAAGTAGAGAAATAAGAGTTCAGAATATCAGTCCTTCCAACCCAGACTGCGCCAGGCTTCACCTAATGGCCAGGAGTTCAAGTCCACACTGAGGCCAGGAGTCCACGCTGGCTTTCACCCCAGACATTGCCGAAGCCACCTAAAGGATGGGAGATAAAAAGAAAAGTGACAAAAGAGAGATAAAAGGTAAAGAAATAGATGGAGCAAACGAATCCTACTCCACCGCCATCTTGGAGACAAATTTCTGTCATTAAAATGTGAAGGTGGATATTGGGTGACAAAACAGCAGTAATTGAGCTGTTTGTCCTGCATCTTGTACTGTTTTGTCTTGGGATGCCATTTGTCCTACGTTTCTATAGCAGTGACTGGGAGGTTGCTAGGGTTGGTGGTGGTCTCTTGTCACTGTTTCTGCATTTGTGCTGTACCTGTGTGTAGGTGGGTTTGGTCAGTCAGTGCCTACGTATTTCTGCTCTGTGTGTGTGAGAGAGAGATGTGGATACCAATCAGTCCTAGTCTTTGGTTGGATTTGGGAAAAGAGACTGCTGATTGTGTCAGGTCAAGGAGGACTGAGTTGGAAAGGCATTTGTGTGGCAGTAAACGGCATACTGTATGTAGGGAGAAGACCACTGACTGGATTAAAGAGGTAGACAGTGAGTACAGTGTACAAGGAACTGTTCCTTATTTCCTCAGAGCTGGTGACCCTGGTTGATATGCTGTCTTGGTTAATGGGATAAAATTTTGCTGTGTTTGTTGGGAAAGCATTCAATCCTTTCATCACATTAGCAGATTCTGTGTGTGCAAGCCTTTTATCAAGCAGGTGAGTAGTTGCGTCTCCAGTGTTTGCTGGCATTTGGTCTGGACTCGTGATGGGACCAGTCTTTGGAAATTGATGGAATAATCTAGGCTTTGGCACCAAATGAGAATTACCGTGTTAGCCATTTTAGGTGTGAAGAAGTTTGATGAATTTTCTGAAGCTGACAAGTTTTGTTTCAGAGAAGAGGGTACTGTCAACCTTGTCTTTGCCTATTTGAACCCAGACATTTTGGTATCATTTCTTGTCATGGGTGTCTTCTCTGGTAACATTTAGTAGTACACGACCACCTGGTCACCGTTATAGATATTTTCCGTCGGTGTATCTTCTGCCATCTAGAATCTTCTTTAATTCAACGGGAACTGATGTTGCAGCTAGATTGTTGGCGTGGTTTTCTCTTATGAGACCTTGCAGAATACTCTACCTGTTCTTGAATCTCATTGACCATCTTTGCTGGTTCCAAACTCACTGGGAATCTGATAGTTTTATTCACTTGCTGGAAAAAAAAAAACATCTTAGCCTGGGTGTGAATGACAGCAGCAGACACAGTATCCCCTCAGCTCTCAGCAAGCTGAACTATGCGTGTAACAGCCTTGCTGAGAGCTGCCTTGTCATCTTTTTGGGTGTTCTTTTTCAACTGGCCACCTGTGTCCATCGATCTCCCTCAACAGCGTCTTCAGCTTCTCTTCATCTTTAACGTAGGAAATGGAAGTAGGAGTCGACCCATTGAGCATGCTCCACCATTTAACTAAATCATGGCTGATCTTTCACTTAAATGTCATCCACCCATACTGTCCCTATATCCCTTGATGCCTTCAATATGTAGAAATCTATCAGTCTCTCTCTTGCATATACTTGATAACTGAGCTATCTGCAATCAGCAATCCCCATTATTTTGAAACACAGATTGAAGAGTCTCACGGTGCAGATAGGGGCCATTCACCTCGTTGAGTCTACACCGACCCTCCCACCCAGACCCACACTCGCTAACACTGTAATTGCACATTTACCATGGCTAATCTGCCTCGTCTGCACATCTGTGGACGCTACAGTTAATTTAGCATGGTCAATCCACCTAACACCTCTTTGGACTGTGGGTGGAAACCACAGCACCTGACAGAAACTCATGCAGACCCAGAGGGAATGTGCAAACTCCACACAGACAGTCACTCGAGGGTGGAATCTAACCTGGGTCCCTGGTGCTGATGTGTTTGCATATTGCCTTCCTTCATCCAATTGATGATTTTAGCTTCATTTCAAGTATAAATTTTTTTTCTTCTTTGAGTCAGTGGACATGATTGTGTGTGGATTGTTGTCTGACAACAAATCTGTGGCTATGGGGTTAGGGAGGATGGGTCTGGGTGGGATATTGTTCGGAGGGATGGTGTAGACTTGATGGGCTGATTGTTGTCTGATAATCAGCACAAGGACAAATGACTTTATCCTGAAAACAGTGTTCAATTATAATGAGCAAATTTCTCTAATCCCCTTAATTATTCCCAAGGTTGCCACTTTATTTATGTTGGATGGTTTTAAGTCTAACTGTGTTTTATATCAAAAAAATTAACCGAATACATTACTGTAAACATTATGTACAAAAATGAGTTTAAACAAATAAGAAATGTAAAGTGTGATTTGGAAATAAAACATTTGACAAATGGCCATTTTATGGAATTGCTTGTCAGGTAGCAATAAATTTTAGACCAAACTTCAAACCAATACTATAGCGGACCTTGTTATAGCAGGGCCCCAGTGTACTATTTATTTGCAGTTTGGCAAGTATAATGACTGATTTATGTAGCATTTTATTTATGTTTAATAGCAAAATGTCCCAAGTTTCTTCTCAGTTGGTTATGTTGAGATTATATGGGATGGTGGTGGAAGCAGATTACTTAGCTTCTTGGATCTATTTTAAAACAGCACACAAAATTGTTGCTCTATCCATGAGGTAGGGGGCTTAGACATAGGAGAGTTTGGGCCCTAAAATTATTGAAGTCAATATTGAGTCCAGAGGGCTGTAGGGTCCCCAAGCAGAAAATGAGGTGTTGTTCCTCCAGCTTGCGTTGAGCTTCGCAGGAACACTGCAGCACACCATAGACAGAGATGTTGGCCAGGGAGCAGGGTGGTGCGTTAAAGTGACAGGCAACAGGTAGTTCAAGGTCTTTTTTGCGAGCAGAATGTAGATGTTCTGCGAAGCGGTCGCCAAGTCTACGCTTTGTTTCCCCAGTGTAGAGGAGACCACATTATGAGCAGTGAATGCAGTAGACTAAATTCTGGGAAGTGCAGGTGAAGTATTACTTCACCTGGAAGGTATGTTTGGGCCCTTGGATACTGGGAGGGAGGAGGTAAATGGGCAGGTGTCTCACCTTCGCCAGTTGTGGGGGAAGATGCCATTGGGCTGTGGGGACGTGTTCGGGGTGAAGGAAGTGTTGACCAGGGTGACCCAGAGGGAACGGTCCCCACGGAAGGCGGACAAGGGAGGGGAGGGGAATGGAGTCTTTACAGGAAGTGGGGTGTGAGGACGTATAGTCCAGGTGGATGCTGGTGGGCTGGTAAGTAAAGATAAGGGGAACCCTATCGCTGTTGCGGGAGGGAAGAGAAGGGGTGAGGGCGGAAGTGCGGAGATAGGTCGGACCTGATTGAGGACCCTGTCGACAATGGAGCTGGGGAATCCTCAATTGAGGAAGAAGGTGGACATTTTGGAGGCTCCCTTGTCGAAATTGACAGGTGGACTATATATCCTCACACCCCACTTCCAGTAAAGACTCCATCCCATTCTCTCAGTTCCTCCTTCTCTGTCGCATATGTTCAGATGAGGCTATTAAAAACTGAGATTAGAAGCTGCCTGTTTCCGACAACAATGACTTGTACTTCTTTTGACTGTAAGTACATTGAGATGTAATGAGAGGCAATTTATAAGTACAGACTTGACATTTATTCTCTGGTCCAAAAGAGCTGAATGCAAAGCCTGGACACTGGCAGAGCTTCCACATTTGGTTGGGGTGAGGATGGGTTGTGAATTAAACTGTTCTGCCCCCAAGATTACTTGTGACGTGAGAGTCTAAGCAGCACAGGTATTTGAATTCTGACAGAACTCTAACATTTAACATCTATATTTTTACAGCCTAACAAATGGAATGCTGTAAATGATTGACCATATGTTCATTTTTCCATGGTGTGGTATTAACTTGTTTCAGTTTGTTTTATGGGAATTTCTAATAAAAATCATTACTCTTCAACCAGACTTCAGCTTTTAAACAGTCATATCAAAAGACTTCACTCAAGTCTGTGGACTTCAAGAATGTTTGATTTAAGGGATCTGAAGGTACAAATTCCAAATTGTCCTGTAACATATTAACCTCAAGGTCAAAAATCACACGACACCAGGTTATAGTCCAACAGGTTTATTTGAACACATTTTATTCAAAAAGCACACAGTTTGTTGACACAGTCAGTCAATGGGGCATTCTATAAATTCCTGCTTTGCAGAAACACAGACAGATTCTAAACAAGGCCTCACACCTAAAGTGCATTTGTCTGACATGAGATGTCACCTCTTGTATACACTGATAAAACCTTTAGTTATTTCAGGGCAGTGACTTGAAAGAAAGACTTGGGATTTACATCTTAATCAATCAAAACCTGCATCTCCTTTCTAACTGAGTAAAGATTTAACAGAAGGGAGTCAGCCAGCCATTTTAGGTTTATTCAATACATTCGCATCAGCTATATGATCCTTTGATCTTTTACTTATAAATTCTGTGTCTTGATACCACCTCTCTCATTACACCTGAGGAAGGCACAACACTTCAAAAGCTAGTGTGTTTATACAAATCTGGCCTTGTCCAACTCAGTCCAATGCTGGCACCTCCACAACGTATTAACCTGGCAGCGGAGGCCCACATCACAAATAATGACCATATTCAGTAGCACAGCCACAGTAATTTGCCTTACATTCCTTTTCTAAGCAACCAGGGTACTACCACTCTGGAAGCTCATCACAAAGTTTGGGTTTTCAAACCAAGTAGCTCAGAAGCCTGCAGCAGTAGGGATAATCTATTCCTGATGCATATAGACTCCTCCACCCTCAGTTATGCCAATCCCTGCAGGTGACTCACAGATTAGCAAAAGCAAATGTTAGCAAAAATTCCAATTGCACAGAAATCTGGAAATTGTGCCAGGTTCCCAACTCGGGATAACACAGAAATCCAGACCTGCGTTTATATAGCATTTCTCACAAGCACAGGCAATCTTTTTAGCCAGTGAAGATCTTCTGAAGGATGGTCAGCATTGGACTGCAGCAAATTCAGCAATGCAGAGCCAATTTCCACAAACTGCAATGTGATAATGACCAGATAATCTTTTTTGACAATCTTGAGTGAAGGATAACTGCTGAGGGTGATCCATCAGGGTGATGAGCCAAGGCCAAAGGAATAAGTATTCCAACATTCTAAAGAAAAATTAGGAGAGGAAATTGGATAAAGTAAGAGGTTTTGGTTCAATGATGTTTCAGAAACCTGGTAGCTTTTACAGGACATCTGAGAAGAAACGTACACTGGTTCAGAGAACAATAATGGAATATTTGCCAGTATGCCAGTAAGATTTGTGTAGCATTTGACCATTGCTACATATGTGATTTACTTGAACTGGGTGTGGTTTCCTTCAATTCACACTTTTTTATTTGTCCTATTTCTCAAGGTGTTGAACCTGGGCACATCCCTAACAGTATCAATATCCCCTTTAATATGTTCATGGATCGAGAGACTCTGAGGATGAAGAGTGAAAAGGAGCTGCAGCACTTGTTTGAGGATCACAATATCGACCTGAAGAAACCACTGGTAGGGACCTGTGGCACCGGGATCACTGCCTGCTTTGTCGCTCTTGGTGCCCACCTCTGTGGGAAAGAAGATGTGATGATCTACGATGGCTCCTGGCTAGAGTGGTTTGCACGAGCCAACCCCAGTCACATTATCTCAGAGAGAAATGAGAAAATCAAATAGGTAGCACTGAAATCAATGTTTTAGATTGTGCTGTTCCAGTATCAAGATTAGTAGATAATTTGGGAGTTCTATTTGAGTAGCCAAGGAGTCTACTTTTTACGGTGTTGGAAGTAGGATGAGGATATCATTTAAAATCAAGTAGCTACTTCAAAGGTTCAGTCTATTCCCTGTTAGAAGGGTTCTCTGGGCACTTAGCAAGTGTTCTTCTGTGTATACATGGCAACAGTCAATGGCCCTGTTTTGTAATGTTGCTTCAGTCATAATTATGTATTTCTCAAGTGATGATTTGCCTGGAGACTCATTTTCACAAAATGCAGAAGGGTGGTCTAGAACAGCTTTAAGTGCTGAGTCAGTGATAGAATGGGAGATAGGTGGGAGATGCCTGACCATGAAGGGAAATGAATCAATTTCTGGGGAAGGTTTGGCACCTTCCAGAATCATTCACAGTTTTGTTTCTTGCCATGTCTGTTTGAGGCACAATGTTGTTATTTCCTGAAGATGCTAGACGTGCTGAGGCTGAGTGTCCACTGAATTTCAAAATGCTTCTCACAGTGATTTCCTCCTTGAATGCAGTGACTGCTCTGTGTGTAGCCAAGATTTCAATGTGAGACCAGACGACTTTTGATGAATATTGGATGCCAGAAGTTGAAATATGAGTCTGGCATATCTTCCCTTTCTAAGTGAAATAGTTTGTAATCGAGTCAAAGTTCCCTTTGTTATTAACATTGTAAACTGTAAACTGTCTCAGCCTATGTTAATAGGACATCACTTGTGGATCAGAAGTTAGTTTACTTATGCTGCATCCAACTGTGTGAGAGACATGAAGGGTAAATCTCTGTTCTATTCCTTATCTAAGCCATGCAACTGAAAATTCAAAACATTTCCCCTCAGCAAGGAAGAAATATAGTAGAGAGGAATAACACTTGGAAAAACTCTGTATCCTAACCAGACTTGCTGTATAGAAACTGAGACTATTTTCAGGGCAAGTGTGTATCTAATCTCCAGTTCCAAGTTGTTAAATTGGAAATAAATTGACAGTAAAGCTGGTCTTAATTGCAGAATAAGTAGCATCTGTGTTAAATCCAAAGTTTGCATAAGGTGACCAATTCCTGACATTGCAATGAAACCTGGTTCTTTCAGTAGCATTCTGAATATTTTCCAGCAGCATGTTCTGGCTGGTTATTCATCTTTGTATACCTAATACATACCGAATGTGCCTCTGACCCTCTCAGTTTTCCACACAGGCCAAGTGTGCTGTAATGTAGATTTATAGTATAAATTGAAAAAGGAGATGGAACATTGTGCAAAGAAAGCCTTCCTTGTACACCTCACTGTGATTAAAAGAAATAATGCTACAGGCGTTAGCAAATCAATACCAAGGTAACCTAATTTGCTGCTGTTACAATCTTCCCTCAGGCTACTTGAAATGTTTAATTAAAAGCTTGAGTTTTGAAGGATTTATGTGAGATAAATATGTCCAGATTACTTTCAAGAGAACCTTAACTAAGATGAATATTCAAAGAGGGAATGAGGGCATTAGTGTTACTGCATAAATGTGATGAATTGTTTAATGTGTACCTGAAAATACAAAGTAGATAAGATACAGTGAGAAGTCAAACAATCTGAAGAATTCAATTAGTATGTAACAGACAACCAACTGAGTTTGCAGCAACACCAAAGGGCTGTGTTGCGGCTTTCTTCACATGAGTTTTCAGTGCTGCACTCGACATTCAAAGTATCAATTGCGTGTGTCTGGAAATTCCTCTGTTCATTTCAATGGGTAATGTGGACAAAGAAAATAGTTAGTGGAATTTCTGCCAATGGCGTCCATCTTCTTGGTTAGCTGGCTTGGTTGTGGGTTCAAGTCTCACATCAAAAACTTCCAGCACAAAATCTAGACTGACTCTACAAGGCAGCATCCAAGGAGTGCTGCACTGCCAAAAATACCCTGTTTCTAGTGAGACATTAAACCAAGGCCTTGAATACAGTCTCAGATCAAAGCAAGAGGAAAATAAACAACATTACAGCTTCAGGTCATTAACTTTCCACTGAAAGGAGTATTAATACTTTTAGTAGGTTAATCGCTAATTGTGTCCCTGACCCAATGAATGCCAATTGTAATCATTTCAATAAAATTAATTCAGTTGAGTAAGTATTTTTATGTGATTCCTTTTGCATCAAAGATCAGAGATAAAATACATAGCAAAGACTGCTATTATGTGTTGAGGGGGAATCAAAACATTGCATTAAACACCATTTTTAGAAATGGGTTAGATTTTACTTACAGTTCATTTGGTCCAACTGTCAACTATCCTTGCTGTCAAGGCGAGTAACAATGAAAAGGGTGTAGGTTGTGAATTTTATCTCTCAGAACCCAAAGCCTCAAATGTGCTCCTTCCGAAACCAAGGTATGCAGAACCAAAATATTTGATGAAAAGGTGACAGTGGAGCAAGAAGGAATGTAGTCGTACGTAACAGTACAGCAAGGAGAATTGACATTGTTCTCTGCAGCAAAGAATGTGTATCCTGACAGTTGTATTATCTGCCCAGTGCCACACTTGAGGGTGTCTTCCCTAGACTGACGAGAAACCTGCACTGAACAGGGAGGAATTCAGTAGTCGTGGTGTTAAATTAATAAACAGAACCTAATAGGTCCAAATTTCTGGATTATTATTCAAGGCATATGCAAATTGGCATAGAGTGAATACGGTAAGAGAAATTAATGCATGGTTCAAAGACTGGGAGAAGTGGGTGCCAGTTCATGGGGCACTAGCACCAACATGGGAGAAAGTACAGTTTGTCCTGTTGGAATAGTGTACACCTGAACTATGCTGGGACTGGTGTTCCAGTGAGTTGCATAGCTAGGGACAATGAAAAGGGATTTAAACTAAACAAGGCATTGAGGGGTCAAGTCTGGTGGGTGTAGCAAAACAACGTAGAGTCAAGACAGGTGATCAAATTGTGAATATGGCAAATGAGGGTCAGAGAATTGCAGGAAGGCACAGGGAGTGGAAAAAAAATCTAACAATGCATCAACAGTCAGGATTACATGACATAAGTATAACAAAAAGACAAAACCAAGGCCTTTTCTGAAACAAACAAAAACAAATTGTTGGAGAAACTTATTGGTCAGGCAGCATCTGTAGACAGAAGACAAAGTTAACGTTTTTAGTTCAGTGACCCTTCATACCTGAAAGCAGCTAGGAAAAGGTGGTATTTCTGCTGATGACATGGGAATTGGAGGCTGAAGGAGAGATTGGAAAGATAGGGAGGAAGTCCAAAGAGAAAAATAAACAATAGGCAGACAAAGTTATTGTTGGTAAACGGAGGAAGAAAAGAAGCTAGGTAAGTGATAATGGTCTACGTCTACTGCCCCATGTCTTGCGGTCAAATGTTGAAGTAACATTAGCTCCACCCAATCTGATGCTTTTGCGAAAAGGTGGTTTGAGTTATTGCTGAGTACTTGAAGGGATTAAATGTATGTTCTTGTAAGTTCTTGCAAGTCCTGATGAGGAATGTAGAATGTATTAATTGCAGACTTCACCTGATGATGGGTCAGCACTCGGAAAGCTTGTGCTTTTAAACAAACCTTTTGGATTATAAATTGGTGTTGTGTGACTTCTGACTTTGTTGACCCAGATGGACTACACCCCAGAGTTCTTAAGGAGATAGCTAAAGAGATATTGGAGGCGTTAGTGGTGATCTTTCAGAAATCGCTAGAGTTAGGGAGGGTCCCACAGGACTGGAAAATCGCTAACATGACACCCCTTTTTAAAAAGGGAGTAAGGCAAAAGATGGGCAATTACAGACCGATTAGCCTAACCTTGGTCATGAGTAAGATTTTGGAGTCCGTTGTGAAGGATGAGATTTCTGAATACTTGGAAGTGCATGGTAAAATGGGCAAAGTCAGTATGGTTTCATCAAGGGGAGGTCATGCCTGACAAATCTGTTAGAATTCTTTCAGGAGCTAATGAGCAGGTTAGAGAAAGGAGAACTAATGGATGTTATCCACCTGGACTTCAAGAAGGCCTTTGACAAGGTGCTGCACAGGAGGCTGCTGAGTAAGATGAGGGCTCATGGTGTTAGAGGCAGGGTACCAGCATGAATAGAAGATTGGCTGTCTGGCAGAAAGCAGAGAGTGGGGTTAAAAGGGTCTTTCTCAGGATGGCAGCCGGTGACTTGTGGTGTTCCACAAGGGTCAGTGTTGGGACCACACCTTTTTGTTTTATATATTAATGACCTAGATGAAGGAACTGAAAGCATTCTAGCTAAATTTGCAGACAATACAAAGATAGATAGGGGGACAGGTAGTATTGAGCGGGCGAGGAGGCTGCGGATGGATTTGGACAGGTTAGGAGAGTGGGCAAAGAAGTGGCAGATGGAGTACAATGTGGGAAAGTGTCAGGTCATGCATTATGGTAAGAAGAATAAAAGCATGGACTATCTTCTAAAGGGGGAGAAAATTCAGAAGTCTGAAGTGCAAAGAGGCTTGGGAATTCTAATTCAGGATTTTGCCCTGCGACTCCTGAAACACACACTTACAGCAATGCACCGGCATCTCCAGGCACTACAGTCAAGACTACCCCAGCTCAGAGCCTCCCTCTCCCAGACGTGCAAAGGACCTCTCCTGTTCTTTATTCTTCGTAGGATCCACAACCTGAACTCTCAATTCTACTCAGCTTTATTGGACACTAAAAACCGTAAGTACAGTAAACTTACTGGTGCCCACCACCCAAAACGGGCTCCCCCACCTCCCAAATCCCCAGGCGTACCCAGCACCTCCCCCACAATGTATCCGCCGCCATTGGCCATGAGGCCACTGTCGGAGAATCCATAGATGACGTCACATCCGCCACCGCCGGCTACACCACTTCCGGGACAGCGAACGCCATCGCTGCTGAAGCCACCGCCCCCATCTCCGAGACCAGCACCACAGACACTACCGTCACCGCTGCTGCTGCTGCCGCCTACCCCACTCCGCCCACTGCTGACACCGCTCCACCCATCACGGACGCGAGCGCAACTCTGCCCTCTGCCGACGCAACTCCGCCCACCGCAGACACCATCACTACCCCGCCCAGTGCCAACGCAACTCCACCCACAGCCGACGCCGACAATGCTCCGCCCACCGCCTCCACAGCCAGCAGCTCCAGAGGAGACAGCAACACTGAGCCCTGCCGAGTCTTCACCATCCCCCCAGACCTCCCCCTTACTGAGGATGAACGGTCAGTCCTCAGTAAAGGGCTCACCTTTGTCCCCCTCCACCCACATCAACGAATACCGCTCACGCTTGGACACTGAGCAGTTTTTCCGCCGCCTCCGCCTCCACGCTTACTTCTTCAACCGTGAACCTAACCCTCCCTCTACTGACCCCTTCTCCCGCCTCCAACACAAGCCCTCCTCCTGGACACCACCCCAAGGCCTCCTACCTTCCCTCGACCTCTTCATCCCCAACTGCCATCGATACATCAATCACCTCAACCTCTCCACCCCTCTCACCCACTCCAACCTCTCCCCCGCAGAACGTGCAGCCCTCCGCTCCCTCCACTCCAATCCTAATCTCACCATAAAACCCGTGGACAAGGGAGGCGCAGTTGTAGTATGGCACACTGACCTCTACATCGCTGAGGCCAGGCACCAACTCTCCGACACCTCCTCCTACTGCCCCCTGGATCATGATCCCACCCCCGAGCACCAAACCATCATCTCCCAAACCATCCACAACCTCATCACCTCAGGTGACCTCCCACCCACAGCCTCCAACCTCACCGTTCCCCAACCCCACACCGCCCGCTTCTATCTCCTTCCCAAAATCCACAATCCTGAATGCCCTGGTCGACCCATTGTCTCCGCCTGCTCCCGCCCCACCGAAATTATCTCCACCTACCTCGACTCCATTTTCACCCCCTTGGTCCAGGAACTCCCCACCTACGTCGGTGACACCACCCACGCCCTCCACCTCCTCCAGAACTTCCAATTCCCCAGTCCCCAACACCTTATTTTTACTATGGACATCCAGTCCCTATACACCTGTATTCCCCATGCTGATGGCCTAAAGGCCCTCCGTATCTTCCTGTCCCGAAGACCTGACCAATCCCCTCCACTGACACCCTCATCTGCTTAGCCGAACTCGTCCTCACCCTCAACAACTTCTCTTTCAATTCCTCCCACTTCTTACAGACAAAGGGGGTGGCCATGGGTACCCGCATGGGCCCAAGCTATGCCTGCCTCTTTGTAGGTTACGTGGAACAATCCCTCTTCTGTACCTACACTGGCCCTGAACCCCATGTCTTCCTCCGTCACATTGATGACTCTAATGGCACCGCCTCGTGCTCCCACGAGGAGCTCGAACAGCTCATCCACTTCACCAACACCTTCCACCTCAACCTTAAGTTCACCTGGACTATCTCCAACACCTCTCTCTCCTTCCTGGACCTCTCTGTCTCCATCTCGGGTAACCACCTAGAAACCGATTTCCATTTCAAGCCCACCGACTCCTACAGCTACCTAGAATACACCTCCTCCCACCCACCTTCCTGCAAAATTGCCATCCCCTATTCCCAATTCCTTTGCCTCCACTGCATCTGCTCCTAGGATGAGGCGTTCCACTCCCATACATCTCAGATGTCCTCATTCTTCAAGGACCGCAACTTCTCCCCCGCAGTGGTCGAGAACGCCCTCGACAGTGTCTCCCGCATTTCCCGCAACTCATCCCTCACACACCGTCCCTGCAATAACAACCAAAAAAGAATCCCCCTCGTCCTCACACACCACCCCACCAACCTCCGGATCCAACGCATCATCCTCCGACACTTCCGCCATCTACAATCCGACCCCACCACCAAAGACATTATTCCCTCCCCACCCTTGTCTGCTTTCCGGACGGACCACTCTCTCCGTGACTCCCTTGTCCGCTCCACACTCCCCTCCAGCCCCACCACACCCGGCATTTTTCCCTGCAACTGCAGGAAGTGCTACACCTGCCCCCACACCTCCTCCCTCACCCCAATCCCAGGCCCCAAGAAGACTTTCCACATCAAGCAGATGTTCACCTGCACATCTGCCAATGTGGTATACTGCATCCGCTGTACCCGTTGTGGTCTCCTCTACATTGGGGAAACCAAGCGGAGGCTTGGGGACCGCTTTGCAGAACATCTGCGCTCAGTTCGCAACAAACAATTGCACCTCCCAGTCGCGAACCGTTTCAACTCCCCCTCCCATTCCTCATACGACATGTTCATCCTGGGCCTCCTGCAGTGCCACAATGATGCCACCCGAAGGCTGCAGGAACAGCAACTCATATTCAGCCTGGGAACCCTGCAGCCCAATGGTACCAATATGGATTTCACAAGCTTCAAAATCTCCCCTCCCCCCACCACATCCCAAAACCAGCCCAGCTTGTCCCCGCCTCCCTAACCTGTTCTTCCTCTCACCTATCCCCTCCTCCCACCTCAAGCCGCACCCCCATCTCCTACCTACTAACATCATCCCGCCCCCTTGACCTGTCCGTCCTCCCTGGACTGACCTATCTCCTCCCTACCACCCCCCCACCTACACTCAGCTTTACCGGCTCCATCCCCGCCTCTTCGACTTGTCTGCCTCCTCTCCACCTATCCTCTCCTCTATCCATCCTCTATCCGCCTCCCCCCTCTCCCTATTTAGTTCAGAACCCTCTTCCCCTCCCCCATTTCTGATGAAGGGTCTAGGCCCGAAACGTCAAGCTTTCCTGCTCCTATGATGCTGCTTGACCTGCTGTGTTCATCCAGCTCCACACCGTGTTATCAGCCATGATTGAAGGGTGGAGCAGACTTGATGGGCTGAATGACCGAATTTCTAATAGGCCTTATGGACGCCGGTCCAACACCAGCATCTTGACATAATGTACTAACTGTTATCACACAATAAGCCACCTTGACAACCAAACACGAATATTTTTTCTCTTTAGAACCAATGATCTCTTCTCTACCACTAATAATTAGACAGAACCTAGAAATAGTATAAACAAAGGAGGCCTGGTGGCAGCAAACTATTTGGATCACCTTTAGCCCAGTACCAAATAACCCACAAATAACATGAAAACAAAATATTCCTAAATTCATACATTGCCACAAATCGAATAAAAAGTCAGTTCTGAAATCATATCCAACTCGAGACATATTTTTTCTCCACAGATATTACCAGACCTACTGGGTTTCTCCAGTACTGTCCTTTTAGTCGAGGTTTCCAGCCTTTGAAGTATTTTTTGTGCCTTTTTTTTTAAATAAACCAGGCCGTTCTAATGCAACAGAGATAAAAGGTACTGCAGATGCTGGAGAATCCGAGATAACAAGCATGGGGCTGGATGAACACAGCAGGTCAAGCAGCATCATAGGAGCAGGAAAACCGCTGGGGGAGGCGATACCGTTGAGCCTGCAACTAGACAGGTAGTCTTCCGGTGCTTCAGGGGGCGCTGTGGGGTGGGTTTGCTGCTGTTTGGTCGTCTCTTGGCCTCGCCGTTTCGTCCTGGGCTTTCAGAGCGGCTGGAGGAAGGCGGCCGCCGACATTAACGGCTCCAAGCAACGAGGCGATGTCGGCAGCGCTGGTCAGGAAGGGGCTCGAGTTGATGAGCCAGGATTCGAGAGGTTTGTCTACCGGGCGAAAAGTCGCCGGGTTAATTTTAAGCCGCCAGTGTGTTCGTCCGCGCCGGGCCTCTGGTGGGCCGTGGACCCGGAGGCGGCGGTTCCGACCTCCCAATACAAGGGGGCGCTGTGTGCGGTTTCTGCAGCGCCCTCTGTCGCCAGATCGGAGATGAGCAGCCTCTGGTATTGGAACTTGGGCTTCCCAAAGTGGGAACAGTTGTGAAGAAGAATCAGTGGAGTCTGAAACGTTAAATCTATTTTTTCTGTCCACAGGTGCTGGCAGACTTGGTAAATTTCTCCAGCAATTTCCACCAGAAATAGGAACTGGAGTAAACAAGGTGTGGAGCTGGATGAACACAGCAGGTCAAGCAGCATCATAGAAGCAGGAAAACTTGACGGAATCATTTCTGATGAAGGGTCTAGGCCCGAAACGTCAAGCTTTCCTGCTCCTATGATGCTGCTTGGCCTGCTGTGTTCATCCAGCTCCACACCTTGTTATCTCGGATTCTCCAGCATCTGCAGTACCTATGATCTCAGGAACAGGAGTAAGCCGTTTAGTCCCTCGAACCTGCTTCTCCATTCAACAGGATCATGTCTGATCTCAAATTCCTTGCGTCCACATTCCTGCCTTTTCCCCATAACCCTTGATTCCCCTACTGATTAAGAATCTATCTGTCCCAGTCTTTGATATGCACAACGAGGAGATGTCAGTGTCTGACTGGGGTGGACAAAGTCAGAAGTCATACGACACCAGGTTATAGTCCAACGGATTTATTTAAAATGACAAGCTCTTGGAGCACTGCTCTTTTGTCAGATGGAGTGATTCCTGATGAAAGAGCAGCGTTCTGAAAGTTTGTGGTATTAAATAAACCTGTTGGACTGTAGCCTGGTGTCATGTGACTTCTGACTTAAATATACACAAGGACTCCAGCCCCACAGCTCCTTCCTTAGATAAGGGGACCAAAACTTATCTCAGTGCTCCAGATGTATTTCCACCATCAGCTTGTACAGTAGCAGTAGGACTTCCCTACTCTTGTACTCCGACTCTCAAAATAAGGGGCAATAGCCCATTAGCCTTCCTGATTGTGTTTCTCCCCAAGGTGGGGCCCGGCCCTCCAAATGGGGTCACAAGCTGAAATCTTAGGGTTGTGAGCCCTGAGGTGATAATGGCCACCATGGAGCACTGACCTTGTTACAGCTGTGCTCCCTCTCTCACAGTGACTGCCATATGGTTGACATTTGACAAGTTATGACTATGCATTTGACTCTGCAAAATCCAAGAATGAATGGTATCTAGGACACTGGTTCTCAAACCTTTTTGGTGGAAAGAATTCCTTTCAATTGGTCCAGTAATCACAGAACCCAGCCCCCGCCCCATCTAAGTTATCCTTGTGCTGCTCTTACTGCCTCTCCATCTGAACTGCACCCCCACCCCCAGCCAAACAAATACTGTGGTTACGAGAGCAGGTCAGAGATTGGGAATTCCACGCAAGTAACTCTCCTTCTATTGACCATCAGGTCAGGAGGGTAATAGAATACTCTCCACTTACCTGGGTTGAGCACAGCTCCAACAGCACTCAAGAACCTTGACACCAGGCAGGACAAAGCAGCCTGCTTGATTGGCACCCCATCTCCAATCCTTGATCTTCACTCCCTCCAGTTCCAACACACACTAGCAGTAATTTGTATCATCTATAAGATGCACTGCAGCAACTCAGAATCACAGAATTGTCATGGTACAGAAGCAGGCTGTTTGGGCCATCATGCTGGCATGGTGCATTCACCAACCAGCACGTTCCAGACCTTTGATCTCTATGACAAAGAAGGACAAGGGTAGCACATGCACAAGCCTCTCACAGCCCTGACTTGGAACTATATCATTGTTCCTGAGTCAAATTCCTGGAACTCCCCTCCTAACAGTACTGGATGTGTGTGCCTAAACCCCAAGGATTGCTGTATTTCAAGAAGGTGGCACACCATCACCTTCTCAAGGTCTTTTACAAACAGACAATTGATGGCCTGGCCAGCAAGTGACCCCACATCCTTAGAAAGTACTTTTTAAAAATCTGGTGGACCACCAGCTCACTGCACTGGACATTTGATGGTCATACTCCACTCCTGTTTCCTGGACTTCCTGGAATGTCTCTACAAAGCCTTCAGGCTCTGTAGACCTCAGTTCAAGAGCCATTGATATTGGGCAGAGCAGTACCTCCAGGCTATGAAATAGAGTTTAGAGACCTTTATTTTAACTATTCTTCCCAGTTATTGATTTTTCTCTGCCTATGAAAATCAGGAGCAACCTTCACCCACAGAAAAGGAAATTCAGTTGATCCCAGTGCCACTTTATTTCCAGATGCTCTTTATCCAGTTTGAGTGGCTTGAATTTGATTGGGATGTTCGTGTCCTGATGCTGGGGAGATGAAACCAAACTTTGCCCTGCTGTTTCAGATAAAGGGAGGAGCAGGAAGGCTATTCCCAGGCACACATCTAGCGCTGACCGTTTGCACCTAATTAATACAAACAAGAAGGGAACAAAAAAGCAATTAAAGAGCCTGCAGGGACAAGGGAAGAACAAGAGCAAAGCAACTGTCAAGGGCAAGGTTGTTAAATCAGCATTAGGTAAGTCACATGCTTGTGTTGGCTTTAGTATCTTTCCCTGTAGGTTTGTGTGCTCTTTCAGTTAATTAGCCCCATCTGCTCAGAGTTTGAATGTAAGGAACTCTAGCTCACCCTACTCCATTCAATAAGACTATGGCTGATCTGATCTTGCACTTAACTCCATTTAATTGCCAAGCCCTCTTCTAACCCTTGACTCCTTTTTCAATCAAGAATTAATCACTGTCTCAAATGTATTCAATGTCTCAAATCCCACTGCTATTAGAGAATAGGTCAAATGTGTATGCAGTATTCTGGGTGTGTTCCTATGAATTGGCGAGATCACTTTTGGAGTACTGTGAACAGTTCTGGTTGCCCTGCTGTAAGAAGGATATTATTAAATTGCAGAAAAGATTTATAAAGATGTTACTGGGATGGGAGGGTTTGAGTTATATGGAGAGGCTGGGACTATTTTCACTGGAGTGTAGGAGGTTGAGGGATGACCTTATAGAGGATTATAAAATCATGAGGGACGTAGATAAGATGAATAGCAAAGGTCTTTTCCTTAGGGTAGGGGAGTTCAAAACTAGAGGGCATGGTTTAAGGTGAAGAGAAAGATTTGAAAGGGATCTGAGGGGCAACTTTTTCACACATTCATATTGTGGAACGAACTGCCTGAGGAAGTGGTAGATACAGGTACAGTTACAACATTTAAAAACATTTGGACAGGTGCATGAATAGGAAGGGTTTAGAGGGATGTGAGCCAAACGCATGTTTAGTTTGGGAATCTTGGTCACCATGGATGATTTGGACTGAAGGGTCTGTTTCCGTGCTGTATGACTCTATAACTCTAAGTGTCCTGTGTACTTGTAACTACAACATACAAACAGGTTGGGGCCATTCAGCCATCAGTCCTGTTCTGCCAATCAGTTAGATCATGGTATATGTCTCTTTTTTAGGTAATTTTAGGGAGGTATTCTGATTCTTTGACTCCTGTAATGGTTTCGGGATTATGATATATCAAAGAGGTGAAATGGACTGTCCAGGGCATTTGAGGAACCTAACAGTGTGGAGAAATGGAAGGGTAGATTGTTTAGACAGTGAAAGCAGAGGATAATTGAGAGGGATCACTCTTTCTGACCCTAATGTTCTTTTGTTCTGATAAAATTTCTGGATCTCATGTACTGGTCAGTAACAGTCAAATGGACTAATTTAAAATAAATTAATGACTTGGTCGTAATTCGGGCATCAAGTTTACCCAAACACGCTAACAGTGATATTGTATTCAAAGGATTAAACCACCTCAGCAGTGGAACACTGAAAACCGTCTGGAACATGAAATATATGGGTCACATGGATCGATCATGCCAAAAGCTATTGAACAAGTCGTGAGCCTGTCTCCAAAGGCTAGGGGTGAGTGGTGCCTGTCCACACCAAGCGTGTGATGTGGCAAGGCACTCACCCACTCTCACTGCCTGCCATATGTCTTTCGGAAGGATTTACAGATTGCTGATTAACTTGTTCAGCCACATTATAAACTCACCTTCACATGACCATCAAACCCTTAATGAGTTCATGAACCCAAGATCTGACCCAGAGGTAGGAGCTCTGTCCACTGCACCACAAGACCACCTATTGCTATTTTGCCTAGTTTTCCTTTACATTTCCCTACACCATAAACCTCAGTGCTCCATTTGGCAATGAGTTCTATATTCTAACTAATTTGCTGTTAAATTCCCTACTGGATTTATCAGTGACTGACATACCTGTTCTGTACATCCTACATTTGAATTAGTATTTATGGTAGTTACACATCTGTGAGCTAATGTGAGTCTTGTTTGCTTCCATAGAGGAGTATTGGAAGAAAAAGGCTGCAGATCACACAGAGGAAAATCTCCAGTACATGCTCGGTGCCAGGTTCCTTACTGAGAGCAATGTGACTGAAAAGGTGAGGGTTTCTAATACATCGCTTTCTCACTGTCTCCCACATGTGTCAATGATTGTAGATTGAAGTCCTACCCAGAAGAAACTTTTTTGATGAAACCAGATGCTGAAGCTGTATTAGACAAGTCTGGACAACGGACTAGGCTCATAAGAATGTGTCAGTCACGGTCCAGTGGGCTCAGTCTAACCTCAGAATCTTACTGTAGAGGCTGAGAGACTGCTGCACTGTGAGAGGTTAAACCTTTCGGATTTGACCTCAAACCAAAGTGCTGTCTTCCTTCTCAGGTGACTGTAAAAAAAAATCATGCGGCTCTATTTTCAAGAAAGGCATGGGAGTGCACCCTGTATCAATACTTATCTCACAACTAAAATCATTAAAACAGATGATCAGCCCTTTCTAAACAAAAGGAGAAAGACTTGCATTTCTATAGTGCCTTTCACCACTACAGGCCCACCCAAAATGCTTTACAGCCAGTGAAGTACTTTTTGAAATGTCCGTCTCTGTTATGATGAAGGGAATGTGGCAGCCAATTGATACACAACCAGATCCTATAGACAGCAATATAACAACGACCAAATTGTGTGCCTTAGTGATGTTAATTGAGAGATAATTATTGACCAGGATGCTGGGGTCAACACGCGTGCTGTACACCTTCTCCAAGACCTATGGGAATGTAACCAAATGTGGGACTAATGATATCACATTGATGACCCAAATGGCCTCCTTCCCCTGTATTATTCTGCGATTCTGTGAATGGTGTTATGTAAATACAAAGCTATTGCCTCTTCCAGTTTATCACACAGGCTGCCAGAGAAAACTGACGTGGAAGTTAACTCTCAACATAAAATTCTAATTTTTTTTAAAAATTAATTTTAGGTCTTGAATTACAGTCAAGGAAGGAAAGCGAAGGATCGCCCAGAGAAAAAGGAAGTGAAGAAGGAAGAAAAGAGCATATTCACAGAGAGTGACTTTAGAAAGTTTGAGAGAGAGTATTTTGGGGCACCTTAACCTTGACTTTCGGTGAAAAGAGTGGACAAGCATGTTCAGTTGTTGGGGGAGAGATCAGACCATGACATCACAAACCCTGTAAGCAACGCCTACCTCAAGTCTTAATCATGAAAACTGTCCTGGGGACTGATCTGTTCCGGGTTTGAGAGCAAGAGAGACCTAACGAGGAGAGAAAATCCAGTTCATCCCAAGTTTGAGACCTGGCAGCATCTGGTAGTCATTTATTTAGTTGTTAAAACCTTGCGTTCTCTTTTTCTGTGTTTCACGTCAACATGCAAACATTTGTCTTAAGCAAAGAGTAAACCTTGCATTGTACCAGATTACTTGTGCTTATCACTAGAATGCTGTGTTTAACACTGTGTCTCCCAAACTTTCTCCCACTGAGAGTATAGGATCTTGTTTGATAGGGAACTCAGTTGTTCTAACTCAGTTGAAGCTTCTTGCTGCCAAATAGCTCTCAACCCCACTTAGGGTCACAAATCCCATTTGGGAAACCCTGGTTTGACAAGCACCACCATTTATGTAACCTTTAGCTCCCAGTCACGTCACGGTTTTTATTCATGGAACAGGAACGCTTTTCACACTTTCTCTTCCAGTCCACCACAAATCATCCTAAAGGGGGCAGCCATCTTGCTGATTTATCCAGGCAGGTAGACCAGGATGCTAAATTTCAAGCCTAGTCTTTGCTGATCTCTGGGGTGGCTACCATTCACTGTGTTACCCCTGGCGCTAAGGTTCCTGCTCCTTAGCACTATGAGATAAACACATGGGATAACGCCTACATGTGGACATCAAGTATAGATGAAATTGGGCAGAATCGTGACCCCTGTCTCTTCTGCATGATCTTCACACTCATTGTTAAGGCTAATTCCTGAAGAATGGTAATGTGAGTGAGATGGGATAAAGACTTTGACTGAACAATTAATGACGCCCCAACGCCCGCCCCCACATCTTCCCTCTCCTTGTTAAACTTCCAGTGTCTTCAAAACAGGAAATATAAAGTTCAGAAAGCAACTCACATCTCATTTATTCTGAAGAATGCACCTTTGATCGATACCTCACATAAGATTGAAACCATGGTTAATTTCACCCCTGTTATCCTCTTTATTCTTTCATGGGATATGGTATTGCTGGCCCATTCCTAATTGCCCTAGAACTGAGGACAGTTAAGAGTCAACCACAGTAATCCCTGCTTAATGTGATGGGGTCATGGGTTCAATTCCCAACTTGGCAGCTGGTGGAGTTTAAATGCAATGGATGAATAAATCTGGAATATAAAGCTAGTTTTAGTAGCAGTGACCATGGAACTATAATCAGTTATCATGAAAAGACCGTCTAGTTCACTAATATTGTGGAGGAAAGAGACCACCCCTCTGAAACAGTTTAGCAAGCCACTCAGTTCAAAGGCAACTGGGGATGTGCAGTAAATGCTAGCCTGGCCAGTGAGACCGATATCCCATGAAAGAATAAATAAAAAGATTGCCCCCAGCAGCTACTGTCACCAGTGAGCTACACTGTGTTGTTACACAGATCAGAATTAATTCTTGCCAATAAACCTTATCTCTGGCCTCACTTGAGTCACAGCATTCTGGGTTCAAGTCTGACCACAGGACCTGAAAGCAAAGATCAAGGCTGACACTCCAGTGCAGTACTGAGGGGAGGCTACACTCATACAGGTGCCTTCCTTCAAATGTGATATATATCTGCACAATCAGTTGAATATAAAATAGGCCGTAGCACCATGTTGAAGAAGAGAAGGGATGTCATTCCTCGTTAGTTGGACAATATTTATCAAGCAATTAATGTCTCAAAAACAAAATAGACGATCTGATTGTTATTACCCTGCTGTTCATGGGAGCTGGCTGTGTGTAGATTGGCTGACGTGTTTCCAGCAATATGACAGTGACTGTAAGAACCTTTAGTCGTTGTGAACAGTGCTATATAAATGCAAGTCTGTCTTTCTGTTTGTGAAGCTGAATTCTTTCTTTCTTTTTATCTAGATTGAGGTAATGTGATATGAGAGTCAATACACACCCACCGCTGAATTTGGATTTAACGTGAAAGCATAGCTGCTGACATGTCTTTGGCTTGCATTGTAAATGTATTTCGTTTTCTTTCCCATCTCTCTAGACTTTTAAGCCCCAGTTTGTGATGGGAGGTGCAGGGCAGAGCATGCGTGACAGTGCCTTCTCTCGAGAACGGTCAGGATCTAATTACAGCATTTAAAAGGCATCTGGATGGGTACACGAATAGGAAGGGTTTGGAGGGATATGGGCCAAATGCTGGCAAATGGGACTAGATTAATTTAGGATATCTGGTCGGCATGGACGAGTTGGACCAAAGGGTCAGTTCCCATGCTGTATAGCTCTATGACTTTGACTACAGTCATACAATCTTTAGTGACTGCAGTACATGCAAGAGTTCCACATCGTCACAAAAATGAAACCAGTGAAACCCCACAAAAGGATTCAGGAAAACCTGATTATTAGAAATCCACCTTCCATTTCCTACACCTATCACTTTGGATATTTCTATTGTAGCCCTGTTTTCATCCAAAGCATCAGAAAAAGCAAGTGGTGTTACTGCTTCGGGAGGGTCTCTTCCACCCCCCCCACGAACTTCTAACTGAGCTCTCCCCAAGACACTATATGACCATAAATGTAGGATCAAAAGTAAGCCCATCATGTCTGCTGTTCCTTTTGATGAAATCATTGTGTCTACCAATTCTTTTTAAAACTGCCATTTGCTTTGCAATTCCTGTTGCACTAAATGGACTTAAGAAGCTCTGTATAGAGACCGGAGCATTTTCATTTAAATGTATGGCATTGATTATTGTGAGGATCTTGATAAGTAGATAATTGAATACAAGCTAGTTAAAATGTAGAAAAAAGTAATTAAAAAGGCTTATGGAATGCTAGTCTTCATCACAGAGAACCTAGGACAAAGAGAGTGGAGTCACTATACAGTTGTATAGCATTAGAGTTCATCTGGAATTGTGTGTGGTTTTAGGCATGTCACTTCAGGAAGACTTTGGAGTTCATTGCAGATTTATCAGAATGCTACCAGGGTGAACAAGTTAAATTATAATAAGTTGTGTAGTTTGAGCTTGTGTTCCCCCGAGTCTAGATCAAGGGGTGATCTCATTGAGGTTTTTAGCATTAAAGGATTTTTAAGCGATTGTTCGACTCCCCCCGCCCCGATTGGAGAAACAGGTGTCAAAGCCTTAAAATTGGAGGTCAGCCATTCAGGGTAACCTCCACAAACAGGGAAGTGAAAATCTGGAACAAAGAAAGTGCTGGAGCAGCTCAGCAGGTCTAACAGCAGCTGTTGAGAGAAAAACACAGTTAACATTTTGAGTCCAGTGACCCTTCATCAGAAAAGAAAACCTGGACCTCCCCCCAAATGGTGTTGAGTCTGGTGTCAATTAAAAATCACAAATGGAATTGTTGAGCGTTACAGAATGAAGGCAGGTGGATAAGATGCACATTAGTTGCAATCTAATGGGATGGTGGAACAGGCTTGAGGGGATGAATAGCCTACCAGCTGTTCCTATCAGACAGATGAATGGACCTTGATGACTATTCCTGGAAAGTTGCAAGTGCATTACTATGTACTTAACCCGTGAAGGAAACATTGAGTCACTCACAACTGTTACTGTTTACCTCCTCATTAACAGCAGATTTGACACCCAGGCAATCTTGGTGGCTGTATCCATTGAGGAGCAGCAGGGAGAAAAAAAAGGTGAGTAGGAGATGAAATCACTTACTGATCAGATGGTGCTCTTTTTTTTCTCCCTCTGGTCCTCTCTTTCAGGATGTTGGCACCATTGGCTTGGTCATGTTTATTGCTAACACCTAATTACTGCAGAGTTTGCAGGATCTCTTGAATCACAGCTGCACATTCTTTTATACAAGGTGAGGAAAGCCTTAAAAACTATGCCCTGCATACGGCAAGACCATGCGATAATTATCAGACAATTAGAAATGGGAGTGTAGACATTGAGCACCACATGATAGAAAAGTAGGATGTTGCGGGCAATGCAGGGTTTGAGTAATAAGGAGATGCAGGATAGGCTCGAACTTCTTACATTGGAACAAATGAGGTTGAAAGGTGACCTTACAGAAGTTTGTAAAATCATGAGAGATATAGATAAGGTGAATAGCAAAGGTCTTTTCCCTAGGGTAGGAGAGTTCAAAACTAGAGGGCATATTTTTAAGATGAGAGGAGAAAGTTTTAAAGGGACCTGAGGGGCAACTGTTTTCACACAGAAGGTGGTTCATATGTGAAATAAACTGCTAGAGGAAGTGGTAGATACCTTATTTACAGCATTTAAATACAGGTATTTACAGCATTTAAAAGACACTTGGATATATACATCACTAGGAAACATTTAGAGGATGTGGGCCAAATGCAAGCAAATGTGACTGAGTTTAGGAAACCTGGTCCATGTGGATGGATTTGACTGAAGGGTCTATTTCTGTGCTGCATGACTCAATGACACAACCGGGAAGAACTCCCCTGCTTTTTACGAATGGTTCTTTTGCACCAAGCTGAGAGAAAAGGCTAACTTTAGCCCAAAAGACAACACTGTCGACAGTGCAGCTCTTCCTTGGTACTGCACTAACAGCCCAGACTTTGTGTTCAAGTAGGGAGGCATTGGCATTGTGGTAATATACCTATAGTGGCAGATGGTGATAAATCTAAATTCAATAAAATTCTGGTCTGATAGTGACAGTATAACCATAATTGGAAAACGTCATCTGGTTCACTAACTTCCCTTAGCAAAGGAAACCTGCCATCCTTACCAAATCTGGCCTACTTGTGATTCCAGATCCATAGCAATGAGGATGACACTTAATTGGACCATAAGAATGAGCAATAATTGCTGGACTAGTCAGTGACACCAACATCCCCTAAAGCAATAATGTCTCGAGTCTGATTTTGAATCAAATAACCTTCAGTCTGGGCAGTGCAACATATCAACTCAAGCAATCTTCAGTATAAACTTTCAGCAAACCTTTCTGAATCAGCGCTGGTTTCCAAGCAACTCTGCCGGGCATCATTCAGCACTAGAACGGTACTGAAAAGAATCTTGAGTACACAGACTGTAACTGCCAAGAAGTTTATGGCAAGATTTATGAAACTATGTAATGTAGGAGCAGAGGTAGGCCATTCAGCCCAATGAGTCTGCTCCATTCAATGAGATCATGGCTGACCTGATAACCGTCAACTCTACTTTCTTACCTTTTCCCCATAACCCTTGATTCCCTTACTGGTTAAAAATCTGGCTGTCTCAGCCTTGAAAATATGTAATGATCCAACCTCAGCAGTTCTCTGCGGTAAAGAATTCCACAGATTCACTACCCTCTGAGAAAAGAAATTCCTTTTCATTTCTGTCTTAAATGTGCAACCCCTTATTCTGAGATTATGCCCTCTGATCCTAAGACTCTCCGACAAGGGGAATCAACATGTCCACATCTATTGTGTCAAATCTCCGGATAATCTTTTATGTTTCAATAAGAGCACCTCTCATTCTTCTATCTTCCAACAAGTACAGGCCCCAACAAGAAAACCTCTCATTGCAAGACAGTTCTTCCAATCTGGCATAAGCCTAATGAACCTTCTCTGGACTGCATCCTATGTCAGTATGCCTTGCCTTAGATAAACTGTTTCCAGTATTACAGTTGTGGTCTGATTAACGCCTGGTATAGTTTTGGCAAAACCTTTCTAGTTATATATTTGCCAGGGAGTGTTCAAAAACGTGAAAGGGTTTTGATAGTATGAATAGGGAGAAGGACCAGAAGGTGACATGAAAACTTGCGATCTGGAATGTGCTGCCTGAAAGGAAGCAGAGCCAATGGTAATTTTCACAAGGGAGAAATGTGCAGAGCATGAGAAACATGTCGCACTGAATGGATGGCTGTTGCAACAAGCTGGTACAGCTGGGCCGAACAGCTAGTTTCTGTGCTGTGTTATTCCCTGGTGACCGATTAGAGAACCTGTTCAGTTTGAAACCTGCGTTTTGTGATGCCTGTACAATTATTACAACCAGCTGCCAGTAGGGAGCAATATCATTCTGCTTCTTGGTAAGCTAATTCAGACTGAGGAAGGCAAAGACCTGCTTTCATCTCATGATGTGGAGCAGCCATTTTATAGGCTTTCTCAGAACTGGGAGGCTTGATCATTAACTTTGCTTTAAAATTTCCAGGTCGCTGACTGTCACCTGAGTGCTGCATCTCAACTCTTCACCTTATCTTTCTGGAGCACATACCTATTTCCCAAGCCTGGGTACCATAACAGGGACAGTGCAACTGTAATCCTGGGAGCACTACCCGTCAACCTATGACAGTATATTGCACAGAAATATTGCTGCTTGCTTCAGCTGTTTCAAAGCTGTCTAGCTTGTTGCCCATCTGCAGGTAGAAAGTGCCCTGTGATGCCCTCCAACCTCCCATAAAAATTTTCATATACAGTGAATCTCACCCTCCCCAAAAGACTTTGGTAAGACATCAAGTCTGCAGCCTAGTCAGCTCTGCTTAAATTGGAATTCACATGCGCAGCTCTAGGAATACTTCCATTTAACTATGCATCTGTGTGTGTGTAATGATGCATCATAATGTCACTTATGCAGGTGGTGGCCATCTTTGTGGTCACCTTGGCATTGGCAATACATACTGCAACTCAGAACATGATCTAATTGAATGATAGGTCAGACTCAAGGGCTGAATGGCCTTCACCCATATTCCATTTCTTTGTTACGTAAGGAAAGGCAATGGCTAAATGGCATTTGTGCTTGACTGCTAATCTGGGGTTCAAATTCTGCTGTAGCAGATGATGGAATTTGAATTTGATTTTTTTTTAAAAATGGTCGTGTACGCTGGAGGTCTGTCATCTCAGCTCCAGGATATCTCTACAAGAGTTCCTCAAGGTAGTGTCCAAGGTCCAACCATCTTCAACTTCCATCATCAAGCTTGCCTCCATCATAAGGTCAGAAGTGGGCATGTTTGCCGATGGTTGCACAATGTTGAGCACCATTAGCAACTCCTCAGATACCAGTGCAAACCATGTTCATATGTAACAAGATCTGGGCAACATCCAGACTTGGGCTGACAAGTGGCAAATAACATTTGTGCCACACAAATGCCAGCAATGACCATCTTCAAAACAAGACAATCTAACAATCCCTTGACATTCAGTGTTGATACCATCACTGAATCCCCCACCACCAAGGAGGTCACCATTGATTAGAAACTCATTGGACTTGCCAAATAAATACAGTAGCTACTGCAGCAGGTCAGAGGATTGGAATATTGCAGTGAGTAACTCACCTCCTGACTCTCCAAAGCCTGTCCACCATCTACAAGGCACAAGTCAGGAGTGTGATGGAATACTCCCCACTTGCCTGGATGAGTGCAGTTCCAACAACAATCCAGAAGCTTGACACCATCCAGGACAAAGCAGCCCGCTTGATTGGCACCACATCCACAAGCATCCACTCCCTCCACCACTGATGCTCAGTAGCAGCAGTGTGTACTATCTACAAGGTGTACTGCAGAAATTCACCAAAGATTCTCAGACAGCACCTTCTAACCTATGACCACTTCCATCTAGAAGGACAAGGGGAGCAAATACATGGGAACACCAGTATCTGCAAGATTCCCTCCAAGCCACTCATCATCCGGACTTGAAAATATATCGCCGTTCCTTCACCAAAATTCTGGAATTCCCTCTCCAACAGCATTGTGGGTCAACCAATAACAGGTGGACTGCAGTGGTTCAAGAAGGCAACTCAACACCACCTTCTCAGGGGCAACTAGGGACAGGCAATAAATGCTGGTCCAGCCTGTGATGCCCATACCCCACCAGTGGATAAATAAAAAAAACCTTTGGACAGAAATATTACTCATTTGAAGAGTCAGAGGGCAAACCAGGAACAAGAGAAGGAAAATTGAGGGGAAAGAAGAGACCAAGAAGGTTAAAAAATACTGGGCATACTCATTGGACTTGACAGCCTCAGTGATGCAAGAAACAGAGTTCACATTTCAAGTCAAATTTTATGCATCATGGTAGCTCAGTGGTTAGCACTGCCAGGGACCAGGGTTTGGTCCCACCATCAGGTGTGGAGTTTGCACATTCTTCCAATGTTTGTGTGGCTTTCCTCTGGAGGCACTGGTTTCCTCCCACAGTCCAAAGATGTGCAAATTAGATGGATTGACTATGCTTATTGCCCCATGTAGCATAAGTGGATTAGCTATGGGAAATACAGTGATAGGCTAGTGGCTAGATCTGAATGGAATGGTCTTTTAAGTGTCAGGATGGGCCGATTGGCTTGCTTCCACACTCCAGGGATTCTATTGATTCCACAAATTCTTAAAGCACAAGGAAGAAAAATAATTATGCAGAAACAGTGATGAACAGACACTTTTTCAATAGCAAAACAACATTAACGTCCATTTATACAGAACCTTTAACAAGATGAAACATCTCTAGTTGTTTCACAGCAATGGCATCAAACTAGATCCAGTCATGTAAGGAGATAGTTGGGGAAAACAGCCAAAAATTTGGTCGGGTGAGGCGGAAAGAGCTGTAACAATTTGAGATGTTTAGAAAGGAATTACAGAACTTGCGGTCTCAGGAGCTGAAGGTCTGGTACTAACAGTGGACCAATTAAAATTAGGGTTGTGCAAGAGACCAGAATTGCAAAAATGTGGAAACATCAGAGGTTTGTAGGTATATAACAGATTATAAAGTTGGGGGAAGACAGTGCGAGGTCATGGAGTGGTTTGAAAAAAGGATGAAGATTATAAAATCATGATAAAATTGGTTAAGTGGGAGCCAATGAAGGCCAACAGGCATATGAGTGAGGGAAGTTGGAGGACAATACTGTTCTGGTGTTGGCAATGTTACAGGTGTGAACACAATGGCTGCATAGTTGCACTCAAGGTAATAACAATCTTAGAAGAAACGAGACAAACAGGATTCAGCTGTTGAAATTCTTCATACTTACTGTAGCATGTGATACAAACCACATTTCTTACTGTGGGCTGTGGATGATGTTGACTTTTGATGAACCAGTTACCCTTCCCTGTAACCAGACAACTGAATGACTTGAGTATTGGTTAACTCCTTAAGGACTGTTCTAACAAGGTCTGCTTAATGATGTGGTGAATTCGGGTAAAGAGTAACCAAGCCATAAAAACCAAGAAGGTCCTGAGTTTAGCAGTCCCACTCTATGCACTGGGTTCAATACAAGAGGTGCCATTACCTTCTCCCCTAGCCACACATCATCCTAGCCTGGACCTTCAGTGGATCTTTAGCAACAGGAGGATGTCATTTCAGCCTCTTAAGCCAATTCTGCTGTTCAATCCACAACTTGTACAACAGGAATGTTATTTGCCACTTATCAGACCAAGCCTGATTGCGTGTTGGCCTGCTCTCCCTGCATGCAGACAGCTCCATTATCTAAAGAATTGTACGTGGAACTGAACACTGTGTGATCATTTGCGAACATACCGATGTCAGATCTTATGTTGTAGCAATGGCTGCAGGGTGGTTCAGTGCTGGCTCACAGCACAACAGACCTGGGTTTGATTCCAGCCTTGGGTGGAGGGGTGACCTTATAGATGTTTACAAAATCATGAGGGGCCATAGATAAGGTGAATAGCAAAAGTTTTTTTCCCAAGAGTAGGTGAGTTCAGAACTAGGGGGCATATCTTTAAGGTGATAGGGGAAAGATTTAAAAGGGACATGAGGGGCAACTTTTACACACAGAGGGTGGCTGGTATGTGGAAAGAACTGCCAGAGAAAGTGGTAGATGTAGGTGCAATTACAACATTTAAAAGACATTTGGACAGGTACATGGATAGGAAAGGTTTAGAGGGATATGGATCAAACACAGGCAAATGGGAGTTGGATGGGTCTGTTTCTATGCTGGATGACTCTATGATTGTTTGTAGACTTGGCGACTGCTTCGCAGAACACCTACGTTCTGCTCGCCAAAAAGACCCTGAACTACCTGTTGCCTGCCACTTCAGTGCACCACCTTGCTCCCTGGCCAACGTCTTTGTCTCCGGTTTGCTAGTGTTTCAGTGAAGCCCAGTGCAAACTGGAGGAACAACACCTCATTTTCCGCTTGGCGACCCTACACGCCTCCGGACTCAATATTGAATTCAATAATTTTAGGGCCTAAACTCTCCCATGTCCCAGCTCCCCACCCCACACACCAGGCCTTGTTACCACATAGCCTGCCACTAACGCCCTGTTGTTAGTCACTAACAGTCCCCATTAACAACTATTCACCCTCCCAGCCTGATCGTTAGCAACTCCTTTGTCTGTCCAACTGTCTTTCTCACTCTTTGGGCTCTATCCTATCGTTTACTCCCTAGCCCACCCACCTCCCTATTTTCTGCATATAAACTGACGTTTTCCCAGCCACCATCAGTTCTGAGGAAGGGTCACCGGACCCGAAACGTTAGCTCTGTTTTCTCCTCCACAGATGCTGCCAGACCTGCTGAGCTTTTCCAGCAACTTTGTTTTTGTTCTATGACTGTCTGTGTGGGGTTTGTACATTCTCCCCCTGTCTGTGTGGGTTTTCTCCGGGTGCTGTGGTTTCTTCCCACAGTCCAAGGAGATGCAGGTTAGGGGGATTGGTCATGCTAAAAATGGGGATAGGGTGGATCTGGGTAGGATGCTCTTCGGAGGGTCAGTGCAGACTCGATGGGCTAAATAGCCTCTTCACACACTGTAGGGATTCTATGAACTGATTGTATAGTTGGGCCTGGATGTTGTCCTTTCTGTCAGGTGTAACTCCTGCCACTGAGGAGATTTTTCGCCTTGATCCACACTGAGTACAATTTTCCTCACATTCTTTGATGCCACTCTCCATTTAAACCCTGCAGTGTTCAAATTAATTGTTTAGTGGGAGCACTTTCTCCACTCCACAATACCCCACTGCTGCTAAGTTTAATTTAGGATGCCCTTTCCGTGGCACTGGTAGGTGCAAACCATCAACAGTTTGCCTCATTGGTAAAGACTGGGCGATATTTGTTCTCACAACATGAGACAGCTGGAAAGCTGAGAAAGTGCAGCCCTACAGGTGTCAGGAAATGAGTAAATCAGCAATAAATCCTTGGCTTTGTTAAAGCTGTTGTTAAACTTACCCACTGAAAACATCTTCCAATAATTGCAATACATCCTGCCAACCACCTTTTCTGTATTGCTTCCCTGTTCCAGTCCTTTCCTCTCAGTGGTCATGTTACTGCACTGGTAATTCAGAGAAAAATAATGGGAAAAATAATGCACACGTCATGAATTCAAAGCAGCTGTGGAACTTAAGTTCAGTTAATCAAATAAATCTGGAAGTAATAGCCGATTTTAGCGTGTACGTTGAAAGCTCTAGATTATCATAAAATCCCACCTGGCGCTCAAGTATCCTTTAAGACAGGATATCTGCTATCCTTGCTCATTCTTGTTTGCATGTAAACTGTTGGTGATTGATTGGCTGAATTGCCTGGTTTTCGTGCAAACGTTTCGTCCTCCTTCCAGATGATATCTTCAGTTCTGCCTCGCCTCCATTGAAGTAAATCCTGTATATGTAAATCCAGATTCACAGCAATGTGACTCCCAATTAACTGCCTTCTGGAATAGCCTGGCAATCCACCTAGTTGTCTCATTGGCAATTAGGGATGGGCAACAAAAGCTGGTAGTGCCAGTCATATCATGTCATCATCGTCTTACCAGACCATGAAGCATCTTCTGGAGTACCGTCGCCAGTCCAGTTAGAGTAATTAGAATTAGAAAAATTAGAATTAGAACTAAAATATCCTTTATTGCCATATGTACTCAAGTACAGGAGTAGAATGAAAAGTTTACAATGTCACCCCATATGGTGCCATCTTAGGTACAAAATACAGAAATAAAGGGAAAAAGAAAGGAAAAAAGTTACATTATTTATAATTGTTCAAAGTATAAGATAGAAAACTGGGAATAAAGTTGAAAAGATAAGTGTTACAGTCTTTCCGTTCAGAATCTGCAGTAGATCAGCACAGGGGCTTCAGCATGTGGTCCACCCGGGTTTGCAAGCTGCTGAGCACCTTCTCTGGTCCCCAGCCCACCGGCCTCACCCCATCCCCGAGCCTCAAGCCCACCGGCCCCACCCCATCCCATCCCACGCCGTCGGAGCCTCCAGCGCACCAGCCCCACCCCATCCCATTCCGCCCCATCTGAGCCTCCAGCCTGCCAGCCCTACCCCATCCCATCCCACACCCCCAAGCCTCTAGCCCACCAGC
>JAHRHZ010000008.1:6612130-6661506 GCA_024137785.1 Ginglymostoma cirratum | reverse complement strand
CTTATATCAAGGTGATCTTGTCTTGTCTTCAATCCATTCTCTTCCCAAGGGTTGACCACACACATACAATTTCCTACACTCAAGTTCTGTTCTCCACTGCCCTCGCTGTCTGTCTTATAGAAAGAACTGTCCCTATTTTAAGAATGTCCATCCGTGTCATCTTAGATCTGTCTTGTACCTTTCCAAACACTCCCCTTTAGGTCATGTAACCTGCCCAAGCTACATGAGGTTTCCTAATACCACTGCCTCAAACAAATTTCTCTTGACAATAGTTTCCCAAGAACTGGTTTGTTTGTCCATGACATACGTAATATCCTTTCATTTCAAATGCTTTTGTAGGAACCTCTTCACCCTTCTTGTTGGCCCAGCTTTCACAGCAATAGTTGGCCACTGGTTAGACAATGCAGTTAGAGAAAGAGGGAGATTCTGCCCCACCTCCTTGCAGTTACAAATTTTCTTTATTCATTCATTCACAGGATCAGGGTGCCACTGGCTAGACCAGGATTATTGCCCATCCCTAATCGCCCAGTGTACTACTGAGTCACCAAATTGCTATGGGTCTGGAGGCACATGTGGGCCAGACCAGGTAAGGATGGCATTAGTGAACCAGATGGGTTTTCCTGACAATTGACAATGGATTCATGGTCATCATTACACTCATAATTCCAGATATTTATTGAATTCAAATTCTACCATCTGCTGTGGCAGAATTCAAACCCAGATCCCCAAAACATTATCTGGCGCTCTGGATTAACAGTCCAACAATAATACCACTAGGCCATTGCCTCCCCACATCCATTTTACCTCATCGTGCTCTGCAAAAGCTTAACTCAAAATATTCTTTTACATCTACCCATGCCTGATGTCATTGTTTCCAAGCTGGATAATTATAGGTGAGACTTTTTCTCCAACGTCTGAAATGTATCATGCAGGTGTGAATTAAAAAAGAAAGGAGATAGGTGTTTCTTCATGTCTGTCTGTCTTCCCGATATTGGTACAATCTGTGGTCAGGTGATCACAGTGGCCATCTTTCAGGCAATATCTTTCTGCCTCCAAACTATTACAGTCCATGAAAGTCTCAGGTCTTAAGATAAAATGATGGATGTTGAAAATTGATAGTTCATATTGCATCACTATCACGATAAGATGTAGCAAGGGTTCAGGCTATGGATGGATTTATGAACAAGGAAGATAGCTTTTAAATTGAGGCATTGCAGTCTGAGCTTAGAATTTGTGATTTAAATTTCTGGAGTGGAATTGGAAGCACTATCCACTGAGCTACAGCCGAGGTGAGCCAGGGGGCCAAAAAGTTGATTGTCTTTTCAGGAGAGCGTTAACTGGGCAGGGGAGGAAGTATTTGTTCCGGAACTCATAAGAATAGCCACAGTGTTGAAAAGAAGCCAGATTTTGAAGAGCTGTGCTCCCCTTGTAAAAATCCCCACCTACAGGTTTGGAAGTCAGTTTGCTATGTGAAACTTCCCTTGCATGTGAATATTAAAAGCAGAGTTCGACCGCAGAGCTTGCAAATTCCTTTATGAAACAGCTGCATGACCCTACTAGATGCACTGAGGCAGTGCAGTCAGCAATTTCAACATGAGACAAAACTTGCGTAACAAGACTGTGACAGTAAGAACACTTGAAACCATTGCAAGTGGAATTACATGAGATAAACAGTGCAGAAACAAGACATGCAACTTCACCAGTCCCAGTGTCTGCAGCACTTAAACTTCCTCCCATCTTTCCTATCATTGGATGGGAGGTGATGTCCTAGTGTTATTACCACTAGATCATTAATCTAGCGACCCCAGCCATGTCTGGGGAACCTGGGCTTGAATCTTGCCACGCCAGATGGTGGAATTTGAATTCAATAAATATCTGGAATTAGCAGTCTAATGAACACAATGAATTGACTGTCGGGGGGAGAAACCCATTTGGTTCACCTGTGTCCCTTGGGGACGGAAACTGCTATCCTTACCGGTTCTGGACTACATGTGACTCCAGACCCACAGCAATGTGGTTGCCACTTAACTGCTGGATGGGCAATGAATGCTGGTCTGGCTAATTACGCCCACATCCTGTAAATGAATTGTAAAAAATGCCTTTTTGATTTCCCTTAAATACACCTATACTGTTCACTTCAACTACGGCCTGTTGGAAGTGAGTTTCACATTGTAACCACTCTGTGGAGTAAAAAAAAATCCTCTAAATTCCCTATCGGATTTCTTGGGGTTTCATGTATTGCTCTTCCCCACATAACAAAACTTCCTCTCTGTAACAACTCTTTTAAAACCTGAACCAATTTTAAAGAACACTTTCAGGTCACTGCTCACGTCTCTTCAAGAACAAGGAGATCTATCTTGTCAGGCCTGAACCAACCATCTGGTTCACTAATACCCTTTGGGGAAAGAAGTACATGTGCCTCCAGGCCCACAGCGATGTGGTTGACTCTAAACTGCACACTGATGGCTAATAAATGCTAACCTGGCCAGTGAAAAAAACAAGATTAAAGGCCTAGCCTGTCCAACCTTCACTCATTAGATGTCCTCATTCCATATATTATCTCTGAACTGCTCCCACAATTCTTTGGTTCCTTTAGCCCACCTAGATTTGCACTTTCCAAGTAATAAGTGAACACCTCAGTTCTTCCTAGAGCGAGGTATAACTCACATTTACCTGATGAGAACTTTGCGAATTATTTGCCCGTTCTATCAGGAGAAACAGTGTCCAGGGTTACAGGAGATTGCACTTGCCAGTGCTGCTTTCTACTACACTAATAATGGGCATCTAGCCCATGTCACTCACATTGGACATTACTAAGTGAATGTTAGGGAAGTGGAATCCTGCATGTTGCCTCCTCAGTAGGATTGTTCTCCTTCAACGTGAATTGTTCTTCTGCGGGATCCTTTTATTGTTGAGAAGGTCCCAGTTACACGAAGACACTATGCAAGACAGGTGGCAACAAAAACAACTGGCATTTATGTAGCACCCTTCATGCAATGGAACATTCCAATAGAAGCATTATTAAATAAAATATGGCACTGTGTCCCAGAAGGAGATATTAGGGACAAGTTATCAAAAAGTTGGTGAAAGGGGAATAGTGTCAGAAAGGTTATTGATTTGAAACGTTAACTCTGTTTCTCACTAAGGATGCTGCCTGATATGGTGAGCTTTCCAGTGATTTTTGCTTTTCCTGTGGATGTCAACATCTGTGATACTTCTGTCTTTGGGTTGGTATGTTTAAAGGTGCATCTTAAAGATCTCCGTAAGAGATGTAGAGATGGAATTTCCAGAGCTTAGACTTACATTGCTGAAGTCACTCTACTAGGAACAAGGAAATGAGGAATGTGAAAGAGACCAGAATTGGGGGTACACAGAGATCTCAGACAGTTATAATAGATACTGTTGGGTACAATTTCACCCAGAAATTGTTAACCAAAATGTTAACCAGCTTTAAATAAAGACATAAGGAAAGGTGATTAATGGCATTTCTGCTTAGTAGGTTTGATCCTAAAGTCCACCGATGCAAAATAATTCCCTTTACAAACTCTTTCCATTGTGCTTAAACTGCCACACATTGAAGGCTTCCTGACTGCTGGCTAACTAATGGTTAATGATGTGTAGAATAATAATCCTACAAACAGGTGCCACCTGGACACTCACAATATAATACTTTGATCATGTGGGCTGTCAGAAGCCTTAACCAGGGGTGGGTGTTTGAGGGAGCCCTCATGTCTGGAGAAGGTAAATATGGAACTGAAGCCCAGGGATAGTTAAGATCTTCAGCATGGCAGAGAGAAATATAAACTTTAAGAACATTTTAGCAACTGAACGCCAGAGTTAAGGTTCCCTTTCAAAGGAAAGCCTCTTGCCTCCCATTAGAAAGTTTCACTTGCCCTTGAGAATTTCACCCTTTTGTGTAATTTTGGAGTCATTAAGCGAGAAATGTCCCTCATAGCTGGGCTTGTGTACACAGTCATGTTGACATGTGGGAGGTGAAAGAAGGGGACTTTGACCAAGAGAATATTTGGACAAGCAATCGATCCTGACTGTCAGAGTGTTTGTGACAAGAGCTCCATTTTAAGTCCAGCTCCTGTCGTAGTTGGGATAACAGGGTAGCAACTACAATCCAAGCATAATAGGAACATAAGAAAATGAAGCAGTGTTGATGATATGGTCACTGAACCTGCTCACCCATTCAATACATGCCTCTTATAGATTCATACAACACAGAAACAGACCCTTCAGTCCAACCAGTCCATGCTGAACATAATATCAAACTAAACCATTTCCACCTACCTACCCATATATCTCCAAACATTTCCTATTTGGGTACTTATCCAAATGTCTTTTAAATGTTGCATTTGTACCCACTTCCACTACTTCCTCAGGAAGTTCTTTCCACGCACGAACCACTCTGTGTAAAAATATTTCCCACTCATGTCTTTTTTAAATCTTTCTCCTCTCACATTAAAAATATGCCCCTTAGTCTTGAAATCCCCCACCCTAGGGAAAAGATACCTACCGTTAACCCAATCTATACCCTTCGTGATTTTATAAGCTTCTAAAAGATCACCTCTCAACCTCCTGTGCTCCAGTGAAAAAAGTCCCAGCCTATCCAGCTTTTCTTTATAACTCAAATCTTCCATACCTGGCAACATCCTGGTAAATCTCTTCTGAACCCTCCTCCAGCTTAATAATATCCATCCTGCAACGGGACTGGACACAGTACTCCAGAACAGACCTCACCAAAGTCCTGTACAACCTAAACATGATGTCCAAACTCCTATACTCTAAGGACTGAGCAATGTCTTGGGCTTCTTACTCCATTTTCCCTTCCACTCCCCATATCCCTTCATTCCTCTATCTGTGTCTCTCAGCCTTAAATATATTCAATAATGGAGCATTCACAACCCGATGGGGTACTGAATTCCAAAGATTCACAATCCTCTCATCTTGAGCCTGGGTGTCCCCCCTCCCAATGTTCGACATTTCCCAGACAGAGGAAGCAGCCTTTTAGTTTCCGCCTCTTCAGACACTTGTGTGTTTCAAGACCACCTTTCATTTTTCTAAATTGTAAAGAATATCCACAGAATTCATTCAATTTCTGATCATAGGCTATCCCATCTCATCCAGGGACAAATGTAGTATATCTACATTCTGCCACTTCTGTGGTTTTGCTGGGATTATGACTCTGGGCATCTTGTGGTATCAGCCATCTCAGCCATCATAAAATCCCTACAGTGTGGAAGCAGGCCACTCAGCCCACCAAGTTTACACTGACCCTCCAAGTAGCATCTCGCACAGATGTACATCCCCACCCTATCCTTGTAACCCTGCACTTCCCATGGCCAACCCACCTAACCTTTGGTCTGTGGGAGGGAACTGGAGCACCCAGAGAAAACCCATGCAGACGCGGGGCAAATGTGAAAACTCCATGCAGACAGTCACCCAAGGCTGGAATCAAACCCGGGTCCCTGGCGCTGTGAACCACTGAGCCATCGTGCCACTCCATGGATTGTTGGATTGTTGCTTGAGGTAGTTCACTGCCACCAATCCTCATTTATCTATACTTTGTCTTAGGCCTTTCTAATGGTCAGTGGTTGAGAGTAATTCACTGTAGAGTCTTTACAGAAGAACGTATCTTGGTTAGCAAGATGGTTTATTGTATGATATCAATAAGTGCGACCATATTACTAGTCCAGCACAATTACTGGGACTTTTGGGAGCTGCACCAAATGCATCTGCTCCCAAGTAAGCTTGTGTAGAACTCATTGACGGAGTATGACAACAGCACAATGGTTGGAGCTCAATGTAATGTAACCATTACCTTTCACTGCAGCTCCCAATTTAAGCATATCCTTAAATGTGGAAAGCAAAACTGCACACAACACTCAAAGCCCTAGACATTTTTAGCAAGAGTTCCTTATTCTTGGTTCCAAATCCTCTTGTAATATCAAGCAACAAGGCATTTGCCTTCTGACTGTTTGCTGTACCTGTTCGCAAATTGAGGATGTTGTGGTTTGTTCTAAGTATCGACCACAGGAGACTCAGGTACAGGTTTACAATCATCTTTTCAGGTGAATGCAGTGAGAGTCTGTCTTAGGCTGGCTGAAGCAAAACTCAGAAATACAGAAATACCATCTTTTCCTTCATAACTAGTCATGTACACAGCTCATTATTTCAAATTCCAATTTTGTCAGTATATAATCACAGAGTCATAGAGAGGCATAATGTCCTACAGCATGGAGACAGGCCCTTCGGCCCAAATTGGTCTGTGCCAACCAAAATGCCCATCCACGCTAACCCCATTTCCCTGCACTTGGCCCATATCCTTCTAAACCTATTCTATCTGCGTATTTGTCCAAATGCCTTTTAAATGTTGTTAATGTACCCGCCTCAACAACTTCCGCTGGCAGTTCATTCCATATGCGTACCACCCTCAGTGCAACAAAGTTGCACATGGTTAGGCCTATAGTACAACCCCAATAATGTCACCATTTCCTTCTTATTTCTTGGCTCCATTCGCAAAGCCTCGTTGGATGATCCCTCAGTTATTTCTGACTACCATTAATCAAAAAAGCAACTTCCCGTCCCCTCTTTCCTCCACCTCTGTCTCGCCTAAAGCACCTGTGCCCTGGCACATTAAGCTGTCAGTCCTGTCCCTCCCTTAGCCATGTTTCTGTAATGGCTATAATATCCCAGCCCCATGTACCTATCTACACCCTTACTTATTTAGTTCATTTGCCTTACCTGTCAGCCCTCTTGCATTGAAATAGATGCAATTTAATCCAATAGGCATTCTTCGCTCCATGTCCTGTTCCAGCCTGACCTGTCTCTTCAACTTGCAATTTCTGATTACTGTACTTCCTTCCAGCCTTGCACTTGCTTCCCTGCTGTTGAGGATCCCACCCCTCCTGCCAGTCTAGTTTAAGCCCTCCCTTGCAGTACTAGCAAATCTGCCTGCCATGATATTGGTCCATCCCCCACCCAGTTCAGGTGCAACCCGTCCCTCTTGAATGGGTCACCTCTGCCCCAGAAAAGATCCCAGTGATCCAGGAATCTGAATCCCTGCCCATTATAATGATCTCTCCAATCCCAGGTACACATCTTTAGTCACCAAAGCAGGGCCACTTTATCTTGTCCTTGACTGGGACTGTGTGTTTTAACCCTTCCCCGTTTAGTCTTATCCCCCTGTCTATCTGCTAATCAATCAATCCTTTAGGATTCCCAAGATCATTCTGGAGGGCTTTGCTGATATCAGTCCTGTTGGTTTACAAGTCTCATCTAGACAATTCTGCCTCTTTTGGTTTGAAAAGCATTGATATCCCTTTTAAACTCTTACAAGGATAATTGACATACAGTCGATGCATTCTGACTTCTGTCGTTACTCTCCTGCTTCTCGTTCTAGTTCGGACACAGTACTAAAGCTTCCATATCTCACCGCATTCGTTCCTGACAAGGATGAACCTGTGAATTTTGGCAAAATCCACTTACAAGCAAAGGGCTGGCTGAATCACCTCAGCTGAGCCCTGGATGCACAGACGTTCAACCAGGGATAGCTAAGACAGAAAATCCCATTGGTTTCTCCACCTAGATGCCCCTGCCATGGCCTGAATTCAGGAAAGGTGCACTCTGTAACTTCAAACCCCGGTGCTATTCCGTACCGTGCTGTCTAGATACCCCACTAAGCCAATGAAGGTGTTTGTTTTCCAGTATTTTTGCAAGAACAAAGAATCAAACATATTTTAGCAAATCATAGATTCATAGACTAACCTTCAGAACATAGCATACAAATGAAGGATGTCAACTGTTCTGACACAGCAGAGAGCTCCACGATTAGTTTTATATCGGAGAAACAGGTTGGGACTGCAGACAGTCACCCAAGGGTGGAATTGAACCCAGGTCCCTAGCACTATGAGGTAGCAGTACTAACCACTGAGCCACTGTGCCATCCTCTGGGACTGTGGTGACGTTACCTTTACCTGTCCTAAGTGCTAAGTCCTCAAATGATTATTGAGTGTCTCCTGACAGGACAGAGGGCTGAAACAGTCAGGAAGTGTAAGGAGATGGTGAGGATTAATGAAGTGGGTGGATAGCGAACAAAACTGCCCACTGGAAGGAAAAAGAAACATGGTCAACCTCGGACAAATGCTATTCATCTACACCAGCTGCAGAGAGGAACTTCCATTTGCAAATCAGCCTCAACAGCAAGAACAGAGTGTTCAATCCACTCCCCCACTGCTGTCCATTATAATCCAAAGTAGCCTTAAATACACCTTTTTAAATTAAACAGAGAAGCAGTATAAACTTAGATCAGGTAGCTAAATAGCCAAAGGCTGGGTTGGAATATTTAGTATAATCTGTTGGACAGGACAGTAAAGTAGTACAACTCATAAAGATTGTCATAACAGTCCATTGCAGACTCAAATCAATTTTGCCCATCTGTGGAAAACCTCTGATTATTCACAGGAAACATTTAACTGGAAGGCTCAGCTGTTACCTCAGAGAGTCTGTTCAATATGCAGCTATCCCATGGAGACCTGAGGAGCTCAGATAACTGTAACCCTAACCCGCCCTAACCCGCCTCCATTGCCCCAGTTGGAAGTCCACTCCCAACTGCCAATGAGAATTCAGAGCTCCCTGACACATGCAGCAGCAAATCGCAGAGATGCGTTTTAAGGGGAACTGTAACAAATGGAGTGTCACAGGGATCAGTGCTAGGGTCACAATTATTTACATTAATGACTTCAATGAGGAAAGTGAATGTATGATCATCAAGTTTGCAAGTGACACAAAAGCAGATGGGAAAAGCAGTGGTAAGGACGACACAAAGAATCTGCAGAGAGATATAAACAGGTTTAAGCAAATTGGCAAAAACATGATAAGTGGAATATAATGTGGGAAAGTGTGACATTATGCATTTTGGCAAGAAGAACAGAGGAGCTGAAAATTAATTGGTGGAAAACTGCAGAAAGATTCTGCTCAGGGGGATATAGGGCGTCCTCATGCATAAACTTAACATTCAAATTCAGCAGCTAATAGGGAAGCCAGATGGACTGTTGGTCTTTATTGCAAAGGGAATGGAGAAGGAAAATAAGGAAGTTTTATTAAAGCGATATAAGGCACTGGTTAGACCACACCTAGAATATCGTGACCAGCTTTGGCCCCGTTGTCTGAGGAAAGACATTCTGGCATTGGAGGAAGTCCAAAGAAGGTTCACTGGGCTGATCCTAAGCATGAAGAGATTTTCTTACAGGAGGAGAGTTGAGTGGCTTGGGCCTACGCTCATTGGATTCAAGAAGAATGAAAAGTGACCCATTCGTAACATACAAGATTTTTAGGGGTCTTGACAGGGTAGGTGTCAAGATGTTGTTTCCCCTTGCAGGAGAGTCTAAAACCAGACTGTATAATCTCAGAATAAGGAGTCATAGTCATAGAGTCATAGAAAGGTACAGCATGGAAACAGAGCCTTTGGTCCAACTCATCCAGCTGATATCCTACATTAACCTAGTTCCATTTACCAGCATTTGGCCCAAAACCCTCTAAACCCTTCCTATTTATGAACCCATCCAGATGCCTTTTAAATGTCACAATTGTACCAGCTTCCACTACTTCCTCAGGCAGCTCATTCTGTACACACATCACCCTCTGCATGAAAAAGTTGCCCCCAGGTGCCTTTTAAATCTTTCCCTTCCCACCTTAAATCTATGTCCTCTAGTTTTGAACTCCCCTACCCTGTGAAAAAGACCTTGGTTATTCACCCTATTCATACCCCTCATGATTTTATAAACCTCTATAAGTCACCCCTCAGCCTCTGATGCTCCAGGGGAAATAGTCCCAGCCTATTCAGCCTCTCCCTATAGCTCAAACCGGCAACATCCTCGTAAATCTTTTCTGCACCCTTTCAATTTTAACAACATTTTTCCTTTAGCAGGGAGACCAGAACTGAACACAGTCTTCCAAAAGTGGCCTAACCAATGTCCTGTACAGCTGCAACATGACCTCCCAACTCCTATACTCAATGCACTGACCAATAAAGACAAGCGTACCAAAAGCCTTCTTCACTGTACTGCAAATCCACCTTCAAGAAGCTGTGAACCCAACGCTCCAAAGTTCAGCAACACACTTAAAACCGAGATGTAGAGGAATTTCTTCTCTCAAAAGGTAGTGATCTGTGAAAATTTTTTACTGCAGCGGGCTTTTGAGACTGGATCATTAAGTACATTCAAAGCTGCGACAGGATCTTAATTAGTATGGGAATCAAGGGTCGCAGAGAAAAGGCAGTAAAAATGGAGTTGAGGAAAATCAGACCAACCTTGATTGTATCAAATGGAAGAATAGACTCAATGGGCCAAATGGCCTACTTCTAGACAAGGATATGATGGAGAATAATAGAAGTTTATGCTGGTAGAGTGAGTAAGTTCATAGGAGACATAAACTTCAGTACAGACCAGTTGGTCTCAGTGGCCTATTCCAGAATAGACTGGAATAATATGTCCGTCTGTCTTTCCCCCTGGAACAGAAACAGAAGTTGCTGGAAAAGCTCGGCAGGTCTGGCAACATCCGTGAAGAGAAAATCAGAGTTAACATTTCGGGTCCAGTGACCCTTCCTCAGAACTGAACCCGAAACGTTAACTCTGATTTTCTCTTCACAGATGCTGCCCAGACCTGCTGAGCTTTTCTGGCAACTCCTGTTTTTGTTCCTGATTTACAAAATCCGCAGTTCTTTCAGTTTTTGCCTTTCCCCTGTCCTTGTTTCTGAGAGTTGGCCTTCCATTGGATTAGTTCATGCTTCTAGGCAATTAGCTGTTGTAGTTTACCATTGATGTCAAAGAATAGCTGACCCTGAGATGCTCCCTTGCTTCCCGTCTGTCTTCAGGAATTTTGGGAGAATTCACAGGCTAACAAGCAATCCTTTTGGCCACGTTACAAATGTAACTTCCACAGTCAAAAGTCCTGGCATGAGTTCTGTCTTGAATTAGAGGGCGTTCAATTTTTTTTTATTTCTTTCACTGTCAGTGATGTATGTCTGCTGTTTATAGCTATTGGTATGGTCCCTGCAGCAACTAAAGAGTTTTTAACTTGGCAGTTTCTTGAATCTTGACATGCTGTTTCTCTTGAAGTCTTCTGGGTCACCAGTATATATTTTTTTTTCAACCCGTTTTCTTTTGCTTTTGAAGGCCTGAAGTTTAATTTCTCTCGGTTGATACCACAACTTCAAACCCAGAAATAGGGATGCAACCCAGTGTAACACAAGAGGTCCTGTCGATAGTATTCCACATACAGTAGTTCTTTGTGGCTGCTAATCATTCTCTTTCTGAGCTACCTGACGTCAGTCCTATATCTGGTTTGCTGCTTTTCCCCCTCTCATTATCAACATGATTTATTTTGCACCATGTGCCAACCAACCAACATCTCCCTGAGTCCAACAACCCCCAGGCATAGAGTCATAGAGTCATACAGCACAGAAACAGACCCTTCAGTCCAACCAGTTCAGGCCGAACATAATTCCAAACTAAACTAGTCCCACCTGCCTGCTTCTGGCCCATGTTCCTCCAAATCTTTCCTATTCATGTACTTATCCAAATGTCTTTTAAATGTTATAATTGTACCCACATCCACCACTTCCTCAGGAAGTTCATTCCACACGCAAACCACCCTCTGTGTAAAGAATCTTGCCTCTTATGTCTTTTTTAAGTCTCACTCTTCTAACCTTAAAAGTATGTCCCCTGGGCTTGAAATCCCACATCCTAGGGAAAAGACAACTAACATTAACTCTATCTATTCTTCTCCTTATTTTATAAATTTCTAATAGGTCACCTCTCAACCTCCTACACTCCAGACAAAAATGTTATCCAGCCTTTCTTTATAACTCAAACCTTCCATACCCAGCAATATCCTGATAAATCTCTTCTGAACTCTCTGCAGCTTAATAATATCCTTCCTATAATTGGGTGACCAGAATTTGGCACAGCATTCCAGAGGGGGCCTCACCAATGTTCTGTACAATCTCAACATGATGTCCCAACTCCTATACTCAAAGGACTGAACAATGAAGGCAAGTGTGCTAAACACCTTTTTAACCACCCTGTCCATATGTGACACAAACTTCAAAGAATTATGTACCTCCTCCCCTAGGTCCCTCTGTTCCACAATAGTACTTAAGGCCCTACCATTAATTGTATAAGCACTACCCTTGTTTTTTGGACCAAAATGCAACACCTCACATTTATTCAGACTGAACATTTTTCAGTCCATTGACTCCTTGATCAAAAACCCTTTTTAATCTTAGTAAATCTTCATTCGCTGTCTGCTATGCTGCCAATTTTGGTGCTGTCTGCCTCTTGGCATTCCTCCAATTCCAACCTCTTCAGCTTCCAGGAGGTTTTTCTCTTCTCCACGGGTGGCCAGGCCTTCAGCCACCAAGGTCCTAAGCCACTCTCCTCCTCAAAGCTCTTCAACCAAGTTTCGTTTTTCAACAATCCCTTAATCCCCTGCAGTGGCTGGGAGTCCAATTTGTTTCAAAATTGGCCCTGCTATTGCTAAAGATTTAGATTTAGATTTAGAATTTTAGATTTAGACTTTATTGCCATGTGTACTCAAGTACAAGAGTAGAGGCATGCAGTGGAAAGTTTTTAATATTGCCACACACAGTGCCATCTTAGGTATAAGTACCTAGGTACAAAAACTTAAGGACAAGGTAGAAAGAAATAAGGAACAAAGTTTAAAGTTAAACATTACAGTCCTTCTAAGTGTTGAGTCAAAAAACAAGGAAATAAAGCTAAAAGTTTAACCATTGCAGTTCTTCTTAAGTGCCTAGCCATGCTGGGACTGCATTTGCTACAAGGGCTCAATCTCCTCCACTTTAGCATGCTTCCCCCGCACCGGCTCGATCCCCCCTGCTCGCGCCATCGCTGCAGATATCAGGGAACTTTCATTGCCACGTCGAGCTCGCTCCTGGAATGCGGTTTAGGTGCAATTTAGAGCAAATTTTTGCTGCTGAAAGTTTCATTTCAGTGCACGTGGGGTCTGGGATGATGGTGGGAGGAGGCAACGATGTGTTTCCACCTGCCACTGACTCTAACTCTCCTCCTGACCGCTGCTGGTGGGGGAACGCATGCCCAGGCCATTTAACTGGACTGTTCGAAAGGGTTGAGCCCGTTGGTAGTCAGTGGAAAGAGTCGAGGTGAGAACTTCTCTGTGTGCCCTGGAAGATTGGGCATGGTCTCCTCACTGGGGAATGCAAAGGAGAATTTGCAATGATATGGTGTCTCCAGACACGCCAAAGACCTTCATATCCATCATTTGGAAGCATAGACACTGATGGGGAAAGCTGTTATAGACAGCAAAGTGATAACACACAGCCTAACCTTGCCCTCCACATGCTGGCACCATCTGTAAGAACTTTCCATCCAAACGTGACCCCTTCCCCACCACAGCACGAAGCTCCCACTGAGGACCACTCCCTGGTACTTTCAGGTCCTATCCTGAAATCTCTCCAGTCGATTGTTGTGCAAGAACCAAGATATTGTTTTGAAATGAAAACCACGAGTTAAACTGGCCCCAGAGAGATGTTGCATGTGGACCTGAAAGGGTTAATGCTCTACTGGTTACGTGAAACACTTTCCACTGTGATGATATCACGAGGGGCTTGGGCGGAATAAAGTAGGAGCTTGAAAGAGATAGAACTGAGATTAGTGTGTTCATTACAGTCTCTGTAGGTCATTTTCAAACAAATTGTTGCAGAAATGCAATAAACTTCATATTAATAACCATTTGGTCATACAGAACTTGAGCACTGCTGAGAAACGGCACATTTTGGAGAAGTTTTTTATTAAGGAAGAATTATGCTGATAACTAATCGAGGATTGTTAGCCAGGCTCGCAATGTGACACACTTGCTCAAGCTGGAAGCTACAGATGTTAATATACAGCGACCTGCGCTATACAGACAAAGAACTTACCCACACACGGCACCTGTAACAATAGGAGATAGCCATTCACTGGTTCATTCCTCAGGACTCATCTTGACTAATCAGAGTCAACCTGCCCGGTTTAAAATTTAAACAAAATTTGGCAGATAACTGTCAATCATCATTAATTGGTGCATTCTCTATAGCAATGCCCCTAGCACTCCACTCTCCTTTCATGCAGCATGCAGGTTGTTTTCTCTATATTTTGGTATTTTGTGCAAATTGTCCTGTGGAATGCAAGACAAAAAGCCTCAACAAAATGTGATTTGTTCAGCAATACTTATCTTCATATTATTTACTCAGCAGATGATCCACCTTGTACCAACCTTCAGATCATCCAAACTGAAAACTTGGAGAAAGTGGCGAATGCAAAAAGATAAGCAAATGTTTAAAAATATGAGAGATGGGGCGGGAAATGAAATGCGTGGGAGTTGTTGTATATGAGTCTGGAAGGATTAAAACTTCATTGAGTGCAGAATGCACCACTCACCATGAAGATGTGACAAGTGCTTGGCCAGGAGCTGATAAGGAAGCATACTAATGATGCTCCTAATAGTCTCTTGTGTTCTTATAGGCTTGTCTAGCTTGACCAGACAGATAGCTTACACACAATGCAGGATGGGTACGAGGGGAATTAAAACTGATATCTATGCAAAGGGAAATGCTTCAAGCTAAAATCGACCCTGAGAACCCTGCTCCAATTCCAATATCTGATCCGAAAGGGAGATTGTTTGCTTAACTTGTGTTTCAATCTCACTCTATCTCAAATTTTAAACTTCTTAACAGAGTTCTATCTAGTAAGATAGTTCATACGTTTTAATGTTCCCTTGATTCAGGGAAGGTTTCTTTAGGTTGTTAAATGGTGAATAGGGAAAAGGAAGGAAGCAGAAAACAGTTAACTTCACATCTGTCATGGGAAAGCTGCTGAAACTTTGAGAAGTTCAAGGCAATCAGGCGGAGTCAACGTGGTTTTAGAATAGTTGAAAGTTTAGAATTGTTACAGACAACTGGATCGAAACATCTAAGACCCTGGGTGTTCTTGACAGGGTAGGTTTGGAAAAGATGTCCTCTCTTGTGGAAGACCCCTACTCTAGGAGTCACTGTTTAAGCATGAGGGGCTATCCATTTAAGACAGAGATGAGGAGAACTTATTTCTCTCAGACGGTCATGAGACTTTGGAATTCTCTTCCTCAAAAGCAGTCTTTGAATACTTTTAAGGCAGCTGTGGATAGATTTTTGATAAGCAGGTGGGTGAAAGGTTAGCCTTTCTTGTATTCATTCGCAGGGCAAAGGTATTGCTAGATAAGCCAGCATTTATTGCCCATCCCCAACTGCCCGGTGGTGGTTAAGAGTCAACTACATTGCTGAGGGTCTGGAGTCACATGTAGGCCTGGCCAGGTAAAGATGGTAGTTTCCTTCCCTAAAAGACATTAGTGATCCAGATGGATTTTTCCTGACAATCAACAATGGATTCATGGCCAGCGTAAGACACTTAATTCAGTTTTTTTTAATTGAACTCAAATTCCACCATCTGCCATGGCGGGATTCGAACCCAGGTCCCCAGAACATTATGGTAAGGGTGAATGTATTATAATCAGATCAGCCAAAAACAAAAGCATTGAGCATGCTTGCACTCATTGCTCAGTCCTTTGCATATAGGAGTTGGGACATCATGTTGAGATTGTACAGAACATTGGTGAGGCCTCTTCTGGAGTACTGTGCCAAGTTTTGATCACCCAGTTATGGGAAGGATATTATTAAACTGGAGAGGGCTCAGAAAAGATTTATGAGGATGTTGCTGGGTATGGAAGGTTTGACTTATAAAGAAAGGTTGGCACTTTTTTCACTGGAGTGTAGGAGATTGAGAGGTGATCTTATAGAAATTTATGAATTTATGAATTAATGAGGGGTAAAGATAGGGTTAATGGTAGTTGTCTTTTCCCTAGGATGGAGGATTTCAAGAGTAGGGGATACATTTTTCAGGTGAGAGGAGAGAGATTTAAAAAAGACGAGAGGCAAATGTTTTACACAGAGGGTGGTTGGCGTGTGGAATGAACTTCCTGAGGAAGTGGATGTGGGTACAATTGCAACTTTTAAAAGACATTTGGATAAGTACATGAATAAGAAAGGTATGGAGGGATATGGGCCAGAAGTAGGCAGGTGGGACTAGTTTAGTTTGGGATTAGCATGGACCGGTTGAACTGAAGAGTCTGTTCCTGTGCTGTCTGATTCTATGATCTTATAGAATGGTGGAGCAGGCTTGAGGAGCCAAGTGGCCTGCTCTTGCTCCTAATTTGTATGTTTGTTCTCTATGTTAAAGGATATTGATAAAATAATGTGGACGAATGTTAGTTCAGAACCTGTTCTCTCTTTGTTTTAATTGACAAAGATCACAATACTGTCATGCTACCTCCCTCAGCCATGATCAGCCAATGTCATACAGGCACACAGTGGTTCAGCTGATTATCAAAAGGTCATCAGCCTGAACTGCTAACTCTCTGTCCACAGATGCTGCCAGACACATTGAGTGAGGAGCTTAGGTTATATCAAGTTTCCAAGTCTGGAAATAAGTTTCCCCTTAATCACGATGATATAATTGTGGTGAAGCAGCACTTACTGTAATTGAAAGAATTAACAATTAAGAAAAAAATAGCAATCAAGACCAGTTCTCCCACACAACCGCTGAGAAGTGAATTGTGTTGAGTCTGCAGTAATTGAAATGAATTGAGTTGAATTAGTTTTATTGTCACATGTACTCACATGAAAAGTTAACAAGATGCCACTTACGGCACCATCTTTGCTACCAAGGTACCTAGGTACAGATTCTTAACTACAAATTCTTAGGGAATAAAAATGAGAAAAATAAAGAACTAAGAAGTGCAACAATAAATTAGAAAAATAGAGAAGTAAGAGTTCAGAATGACTGTCCTTCCAACCCACACCACACCGGGCTTCATGCTGAGACCAGGAGTTCGAGTCCACACGAGACTGGGGGTCTGAGTCCACACTGAGGCCGGGAGTCCGAGCCCACACTGAGGCCGGGAGTCCGAGTCCACACTGAGGCCGGGAGTCCGAGTCCACACTGAGGCTGGGAGTTTGAGTCCACGCTGAGGCCGGGAGTTCGAGTCCACACTGAGGCCGGGAGTTCGGGTCCACGCTGAGGCTGGGAGTTTGAGTCCAGGCCCAAAGATGGGAAGTAAAAAGAAAAAGAGAAAAATATGCGAGATAGAGAAAATGAAAGAAACAGATGAGCTCCTGCTCAGGAGTCCTACTTTGCTGCCATCTTGAGCATCAACAATGTGAAGGGAACCTTTCGCCAACATTGGTGGGGAGCTCCATGCCCAGAATGGTGGCTATTTCACTTTCCTCTCTTTTCTCCATTTAAGGGATGTGGGCATTGCTGGCTGTGTCAGCATTTATTGACTGTCCCGAATTGCCCTTGAGAAGATGTTGGTGAGCTGCCATACTGAAACACTGCCATCCATGGGTAAGGGAGTAGCTAGGCCCACAATGCTGTGAGGAAACCCCTGTGACAGAAGGAGCAACCAACTTAATTCCAAGTCAGGATGGCTATGTGATTTGGGGATGAGCTTGTATCTGCCGCTCTTGTACTACTGGGTGATAGAGATTCTGCATTTGGATGGTGCTATTGAAGGTGTGGAGGTGAGTTGCTGCCCAGCGTGTGCTGATGCATGCTCACTCACCCTGAAGCTTCTACCCATGCTGGGGGCGTTGCAATCAATCCAAACTTTCCCTCATTTTATTGACACAGGAATGGTTACAAGCTGGCACTTGGCACACTCCTTACCATCCCCCACCAGTGTGGTTGACTTTTAACTGCCCTCCGGCAGCCATGATGTGGAGGTGCCGGTGTTGGACTGGGATGGACAAGGTCAGAAGTCACATGACACCAGGTTATAGTCCGACAGGTTTATGTGGAATCGCACATGCTTTCAGAGCACAGCCCCTTCGTCTTTGCCCTCTGGGAAGTAAGAAATGGGCAATAAATGCTGGCCTACCCAGTGACCCCCACAGCCCCATGAATGATTAAAAAAGGAACAAGCATAGCAGCCCATTTGTTTTGGCTGCGAATCATTTATAAAATTTCTATTATTTTCTGTCTGTGCAAACGCAGTCACGCCCCATTCATTAGCCTTCAGCCCTCAGGACGGTCATCTGTGGCTTTCTGCTAAACCTATTAACTTGCCCAATACAGACTAATCCAGGCTCTAACTGATGTATAGTTGATCTGATAGCCTCTATTGAATATATGAGTGAAGACACTCAATGTCACGTGGAATGTGTCTGGGTTGAACAAAACAAGACACATTTGAAAGAAAGCCATAGGCAAACTGCAGGGAAAAAAAGGAATGGGGTGGCACAGTGGCTCAATGGCTAGCGCTGTTGCCTCACAGTACCAGGGACCTGGGTTCGATTCCTACCTTGGGTGACTGTTTGTGTGGAGTTTGCAAATTCTGTATGGGGCTTCCTCTCACAGTCTAGTGATGTTTGGGTTAGGTGGATTGGCCATGCTAAATTGCCTGTTCTGTGCAGGCTAAGTGGGTTAGCCATGGGGAATGCAGGATTACAGGGATTAGGTAGGGAGAGTGAGTTTGGGTGGGATGCTGTTTGGAATTTCTGTGCAGATTCAATTGTCTGCTTCCACACTGTAGGGATTCTATCAATGGAAAGATATGTTGGCAGAGAGAGAGATGAAGTAGCTAAAAGCGAGAGGAATTTCTTATGGACCAAATGGCCTGTTTCTGTGCTGTGAATTCCAAACTCACACTTTACAGCTTGAGGCTTTCTCATCTGCTATCCTGTGATATAGAGAATACATGATAACAGTGTCTGAAGTACATAGTAAGCTGGAAGGCAAAACCTGAAAAGATAGTGGAAGCAGATTCAATAGTAACTCTCAAAAGCAAATTGGATAAATGCCAGAACAGACAAACTTCACAGGGCTATGGAGAAAGAGCAGAGAGAACTGGGACTAATGAGATAGCTCTTTCAAAATGCCAACACAGACATAATGGGCCAAATGGCTTTCTTCACTGCTGCAAGTTTCTGCGATTACTTTGATGCAAAAGACATGGAAAATTTACCAGACATAAGAGGATCATTTGTGCAAATGTGTCTTTCATTGCTGTGTGAGAGTGACAAAGCTTTTTCCCACTTTCCGATCTTGGTCCGTAGCCTGGTACTTTTTTTTAAACACAATGAGGATTTTCTGCCTTGCCACCCTTTCAAACAGCAACATTATCATGACTGTACTGACTTCATGCTCCCATTGTCTTAAGTATTCCAGCATTGGGAAACTCAATTCCAACATATCATTGAGATGATTCATTCCTTTCATATCTGTTTTTCCAAATTCTTAGCTCTATAAGCTGATCACACACACACAAGCACACACACGCAACTGGTTCATTGATATGTTAAGTTTCTGTCACATTTCCGGGCCTGGAAACTCCCTCTAATCCTCAATTAAATGTATGTATTTGAAAAGATTGGTTTGCATTCTGAGACAGTGTTGACAACTGGCCTGAGCAGCAGGGCAGAAACAAGTTTCACATATCAATAATTCAGTTCCAATTAAAAATGGGTGTGATAAATCAGCCCACAGTCATTGAAGCAAGCTACACTCTTAGAATACCCTGACTACAAATGTTTAAACCTTGTCTGATGTTCCTGGGCACTTTAAATGATTTGGCAGGCTGTGTTCGACATTTTAGTACATTTTTGTGTCTCCTGTAACAAGTGCCGGACAATGATCATCTCCAACAAGAAAGAATGCAGCCATCTCTCCTTGACATTCAATGGAATGACTATTGCTGAACACCCCACCATCACAATTCACCAGAATATGAACTGGACCTGCATATAAATACGACAAGAATAGGTCTGAGGCTGGGGATTCTGCTACAAGTATGTCTCAACTCCTGGATTCCCAAACCTATCCACCATCTACAAGACACTGGTTTGAAGTATGATGGAATATTTTCCACTTGCTTGGATGAGCACAGCTCTACAATACTCAATGAAGAAGCTTGACATCGCCAGGACTAAGCAGCCTGCTTTATTGCACCCAGTTCAGCATCTTCAATATTCACTCCATCTATCACTGATTCACTGGGCAGCAGTGTGAACCTTCTCCAAGATGCACAACAGCTCACCAGGTGTCCTTAGACAGCACCGTGACTTCTAACACTGCTTCTGGAACTCAGCAGCAGATGCTGCACCACCTGTATGTTGCCTTCCAAGCCACACACTGTCCTGACTGACCAGCAGTTCCTTCACTCGGGTCAAAATTCTAAAACTCCCTCCCTAACAGCACTGTGATGTCCCCACACCACATGGTGCAGTAGCTCAACATCATTTTCTCTATGATAGTTTTGAATGTAGATGAAACGCCAGCCTAGCCAGTGGGAAAAGAAGTTTTTGAAAATCTTTTATAGAGTCATACAGCATGGAAACAGACTCTATGGTCCAACTCTTGGACTTGATGGGCCGAATGGCCTCTATCTGCACTGCTATTCTACGAATTCTATTCTATTCTATGAGGTTCGGGTGGATCATCCAGTTGAAACTTTAACTTCATTTTAACATTTTGGGCTCCCCATCACTGACAATGAGTTTGTGCTTGATCTCCTTCCTTGGTTCAGTGTTTGATTTACCAACACCATTAATGATTGAATATAGCAGCAGAACAGGACTTTGAGCTGATTGGTCAGTTTAACAGAGTACTAATGTTGTCAGGTGAATATGGCATTTCACAGGAAAATGACAGCAGTGATAACATTACTTCACTTATGACTCAGGTCTAAAGGTTAGTGGTCTTGAGACATGAGTTCAAAATTGACTAGTGCATCTGGACGAGGCTAAATTCAATTAACTACTGAAGAATGCAGTAAAACGCTGGTCTCATTAATAAAAAGCATGCAACTACTGAATGGTCAGGAAAATACTCAACCAGTTCATAAATATCCATAAGGGAGGAAAATCTACTATCCTTTCCTGGTGTAGCCGACATCTGAGTCCAGAGTCCCAGAAAAATGTTTAAATCTTAACTACCCTCTGAAACAGGCCAGCAAGTGTGAAACTGTGACTCATGGGGTCATAGAGTCATCCAGCACAGAAACAGACCCTTCAGTCCAATCAGTTCATAACAAACATAATCCCACCTGCCTGTTGCTGGCCCATATCCCTCTAAACTTTTCCTATTCATGTACTTATCCAAATGTCTTTTAAACATTGTAATTGTACCCACATCCATCACTTCCTCAGAAAGTTCTTTCCAGACACGAACCACCCTAAGGGAAGATATTGACCTAAGCACTGGAAATGACAGAATCATACCCTATCCAGTCAACCCTGCAAATCTCACCTCCCTGGGTATTTCATAGAATAGATATTTTTCATAGAATCCCTATAGCATGGAAACAGGCCCTTCGGCCCAACAAGTCCACACTGACCCTCAGAGCATCCCACCAGAACCATTCCCGTATAACCCACCTAATCTACACATCCCTAAACACTACAGGCAATTTAGCCTGGCCAATCCATCTAGCCTGCACATCTTTGGAATGTGGGAGGAAACCGGAGGAAACCCTCGCAGACACGGGGAGAATGTGCAAATTCCACAGACAGTCGCCCGAGAGTGGATTCGATCCCGGGTCCCTGGGTCTGTGAGGCAGCAGTGCTAACACTGCACACACTATATGTAGTTCCACTCAAGGGGGCAGCAATGCTGGGTAGGAAAGCCTCTGGGAACACTGTAGCATCTTTGACTTCACTGCCACTATGTTGGCACATTTATTGTCCGTCCCTAGTTGCCCCTTTGAGAGGTATTGGTGAGCTGCCTTCTTGAACTGCTGCAGTCCATGCCCTTAGGAAGGTAATTGCAGGATTTTGACCCGGTGACAATGAAGGGAAGGCAATATGTTTCCAAGTCAGGATGATGAGTGGCTTGGAGGGGAACTTGCAGTGCATGGTGTTACCATTGACCTGCATTATCAACTTTTGGTCATCTTCAGCCAGAGATGGCCTGAGATAAGGGTAGTGACAGAATGTTTTCGAGAAATGGATGGCAATGTCAGAAATGTAGGTCCCTTTGAAGTTAAACCAAATGAGCTTCAAAATTAATGGAGATCAAGTGAAGCTTGTGAACGTTTGTATCTGTGAGTTGTTTATTTGAGGATAAATGTGTATTTTTTCATCTTTAGCTGTTTAATCCATTAATTCGGTGGTGGGTGTACCAGAAAAGTAGCTGGGTTTTAGAGATGGGTGCCGCAGGGACTGGGGTGCATAATTGCCCGTCGACACTGTTTGGGTTTAGTCTCCTCCCTTGTTTCCTTGCCATTCCTTCGTTTTTGTTGTTGTTAAAACTGCTCCTGGTGGACAGTACCACAAACCATTGTTTGGTGGAATTGGTTTCCTGGGTCATTTGGTGACGGATTTTTGTTTGAATGAGAAAGAGCTGGGATTTTCTGGATACACCTTGGCATTCATAAGAACGTAAGAACAGAAGAACTAGGAGCAGGAGTAGGCCATCTGGCCCATTGAGCCTGCCCCGCCATTTAATAAGATCATGGCTGATCTTTTTGAGACTCAGCTCCACTTACCCGCCCACTCACCATAACCCTTAATTCCTTGACTGTTCAAAAATTTATCTAGCCTTGCCTTAAAAACATTCAGTGAGGTAGCTTCAACCACTTCACTGGGCAGGGAATTCCACAGATTCACAACCCTTTGGGTGAAGAAGTTCCTCCTGACTTCAGTCGTACATCTGCTTCCCTTTATTTTGAGGCTATACCCTCTAGTCCTAGTTTCACCTGCTAGCGGAAACAACCTCCTTACCTCCACCTTATCTATTCCCTTCATAATCTTATATGTTTCTATCAGATCTCCTCTCATTCTTCTGAATTCCAATGAGTATAATCCCAAGTCTACTCAGTCTCTCCTCATAATCCAACCCTCTCATCTCTGGAATCAACCAAGTGAATCTCCTCTGCACCCCCTCCAGTGCTATCTCTTGTCAAGTAAGGAGACCAAAACTGCACACAGTACTCCAGATGTGGCCTCATCAGGGCCCTATACAGCTGCAGCATAGCCTCCCTGTTTTTAAACTCCATCCGTCGAGCAATGGCAGACAAAATTCCATTTGCCTTTTTAATTACCCGCTACACCTGCAATCCTACTTTTAGCGATTCATGCACGAGGACACCCAAGTCCCTCTGCACAGCAGCATGCTGCAATTTTTCACCATTTAAAACATAGTCCATTTTGCTGTTATTCCTACTAAAATGGATGACCTCACACTTATCAACATTGTACTCCATCTGCCAGACCTTTGCCCACTCACTTAGACGATCTATATCCCTCTGCAGACTTTCAGTGCCTTCTGCACACTTTGCCCTACCACTCACCTTAGTGTCATCTGCAAATTTTGACACACCACACTTAGTCCCCAACTCCAAATCATCTATGTAAATTGTAAACAGTTGCGGTCCCAACACTGATCCCTGAGGCACACCACTAGCCACTGACCGCCAACCAGAAAAACATCCATTTACCCCTACTCTTTGCTTTCTACTGGTCAACCAATCTTCTATCCATGCCAATACATTACCTGTAATACCGTGCAACTTTATCTTATGTAGCAGCCTTTGGTGTGGCACCTTGTCAAATGCCTTCTGGAAATCCAGATACACCACATCCACAGGTTCCCCATTGTCCACCATGCAAGTAATGTCCTCAAAGAATTCCACCAAATTAGTTAAACATGACCCACCCTTCATGAACCAATGGGACAATTTATATCCAGGTGTCTTGCTATTTCTTCCTTAATTCCATACTACTGCCAGACAGCGGAGGGCTCACTCTACACGGGAGTCCTCCTGCTTTCTACTGGCAGCCTGGGGTGCAGGGTGATGCATTCCTAGGTTAAGGTGGTTCATGGACTCCCAGCCTGACTCCATGTCTAATGGTGCTGCGGAGTCCGTCGACTCTGTATAGGCTGTGTGTCGGATATTGCACCCCCACCGCGTCCAGTTATTTGAAAAATATTTTGTTGTGCTCTCGGCTGCACTTCATGCCCCATGCTCCTGATCTTCAGGCACCCTCTGCGGAGGGGTGTGGGCAAGTTGGAGGACCTCCTCGTGGGTCTGCTCCTTTGCCCTGGCTATCAGCAGGTTCAGGCAGCAAGCTGTTGAGGGGAACATGATTCCTGCCTGTCTTCCCTTCATCTGTGGCTACATCCACACCCTGGTGTTCATGAAGAGGGAACACGTAGTGTCTATCAGCATCCTTGAAGGTAAATGGAAAAGCCCTGGGGAAAATTGATGCACAGAGAGATCTGAGTGTTCAGGTCCATTGTACCCTGAAGGTGGCAACGCAGGTCGATAGAGTGGTCAAGAAGGCATACGGTACGCTTTCATTCATCGGATGGGTATTGAGGACAAGAGTTGGCAGGTCATGTTACAGTTGTATAGGACTTTGGTTCGATCACATTTGGAATACCGCGTACAGTTCTGGTCACCACATTACCAAAAGGATGTGGATGCTTCGGAGAGGGTGCGGAGGTGGTTCACCAGGATTTTGCCTGGAATGGAGGGCGCTAGCTATGAAAAGAGGTTGAGTAGATTAGGATTATTTACATTAGAAAGACGGAGGTTGAGGGGGGACCTGATTGAGGTCTACAAAATCATGACAGGTATAGACAGGGTGGATAGCAAGAAGCTTTTTCCCAGAGTGGGGGACTCAAGTACTAGGGGTCATGATTTCTAGGTGAGAGGGGAAAAGTTTAAGGGAGATATGTGTGGAAAGTTCTTTACGCAGAGGGTGGTGGGTGCCTGGAAAGCGTTGCCAGCGGAGGTGGTAGAGGCAGGAACGATAGCGTCATTTAAGATGTATCTAGACAGATACATGAATGGGCAGGGAGCAGAGGGATACAGATCCTTGGAAAATAGGTGACAGGTCTAGATAGAGGATCTGGAGTGGCGCAGGCTTGGAGGGCCAAAGGGCCTGCTCCTGTGCTGTAATTTTCTTTGTTCTTTGTTCTTTTAGAGAGAGGTGGGCAAGCGAGGTGGGCACCGTGAGGTCAGGGCAGAGAGGTGGAGTGTATTATCAAACCCCCAACACTACTCTGATTTAGTTCCACCCCTTAGTTTCCTTCCTTTTTGCTTCGTTGTTACTGTCACAATGTTTTGTCATTTGTTATTTGTTTTGTTGGGTTGGAATGACCGAATGATTCACTTAACACCCAGGAGTTCACTTCCAGTATCAAAGACTTTATTGAAAATACACTGGTTTGAAGAAACCCTCTGAGGGTTTCAGACCAGAGAGGTCTTCCCCGAGCAAAGGAGAACGTACGTTTTTATTGATTTATTTCATCCCGCCTTTAACATTTACAAACCAATCATATAATTAATTAATTACATACATTTCCAATTAAGCTCATCATATCACTGAATGGCTACAGATGGATGGGCTTGTGGTCTTCGCCCCACTCCGGTCCTCCAAGGTCTCCTGATGTTTCCCAAACTCTCTTATTTCCCTTTTTGGGGCTTTTCCCAATGGACACTATATTCAAGTACATTCCTTCCCAGGCCAGCTGCACTGTGTTAACTGTCAATAAATTGGATACTTGCCCTGTCACTTAAGGACCTTTGAAATTCCTTATTAATCTCATTACAGGAAATACAAAAGGATATTGATTTTTACTAATTGTTATATGATCAGTTCTAACAAAGTAATGTGGTTGCACCTAATTCTTTAGCTAACAAGTTGTGAGCAGTTTCTTTCTTACTATATTTATTAGATACTCCTATCTTTATCCTTGGGTGTCTTATAATGTCTGCTAGTTTCTGAGCTGTGATCCATTTCTCCCTGTAATGATATAGGGGCTGCTTTTACTATCCAAGACTAGTTTGCTCTCACCATTTCATTTGAATCTTTTCCTCTAATGCTTTTAGTGGCTTTTTGTACGTAGGTGAATCTGCAACTGCATCAGAATCTATATCTACGATTATTTGAAGGATCTTAACTAAAAACCTATTAGCATTGTAGACAAAGTCACTAATTGAATGTAGTGTGAAATGTTCTTATTTATGTCTTATGCATAAACGACTGCAGCTGCATACTCTATCTCAGTTCTGTTACCTTCGGTGTACAGAACTCCTATTGTTCTTCTTGTGAAGACTACATTAATCAAGTACTTTCCCAAGCTCTTTAACTACTGTCAGCCATGTTCTGCTGCATTAGCCATGGATAGATGTCGATCATTTTGTGCTGCTCAGTCATGGTCGGCTCTAACAGTTTAATGAGTCAAATGGGTGATTTGGTAGTGGGTTTATACAAAAAAGAATTGAATTGAATTGAATCACATTGAATTAATTTAGCTTTATTGTCACTTGTACTGAAATGAGTACAGTGACAAGTTTATACGTCGCCACTTACAACTGAGATACAAAGGTACCTGGGTACAGACCATGTGCTGAGGGTCATATTGAAGGTTGGATGGGCTGCTGCCAAGGCACAGTGGGGAAAGACCATGGTCTGAGGTCTTTCTGCTCAAGTTAAATAGGGGTTCGTTCAGTTCTTAGACCCTCCTAGTGCCTCAATGTATGTAAATATAGTCTTGAATGTATAAGAAATGCCTTTTGTATGTTGGGATAGAGTCACACAAAAATATTTGTTTGTTTACTTGACATGATACTGTACAGAACTGAACTGTGTTTGTAACAATATACAAAGAGATTTTTATGAATAAAGAATATTTTTGAAATTCAAAAAAAGACGTTAGAATACTAGAGAAATAAAAAGTCTAGCATTGCAGAAATAAAGTTCAGAACCATGGTCTTCCAACCCATATCATGATGGAACCTAACCCTCCGTCTGCTCCGGGCCTTGGCTCCAAGCCATGCGAGGCTTCACCTCGAGGTTCATGAGGCCGGGAAATCACTCTGGAATCACCTCGAGACCAGGGGTCCACGCTGAGGCCATGCCAGGCCAAGAGACCGCCACTGTGAGGGCCGGGATGTATTATTTCCTCATTGAACATCATTTTGATTTAGTTCCCTTGGTTTTCTCTTTTTTGAATAATCCATGTTCTAATGCCCCAAGAGCAGCTTTTGTTTTTAATTTGGTTTATTTTGAAAAAGATCTGGGTATTTCCCCCGCTAAGAGAGTCAGCTTCAGGAAAGGTAAGGGATCCAGAAGGGAAGGATTTGTATTGAATTATGGTTAACGGTAGATCTCTGAAAGTCTCCTGCTGCCTGGTTCAGTGTACAGACAGCGGCCTATCTTCACGAGGGACAGGATATAGGGTAGGAAGTTGGTGTAAGACCGACTGTTGACTGGAAGTTTGGCAAATCACTCTGCCCCTCTCTAAGGTCTCACAATTTCCCAAATAACCTGTGCAAGCTGGCACACTAGAGTTGTTACCAACTCACAGAACACACTGTTCAGCCTGATACACAATTCACAATTTTGTTAAATACTTGGATGTAAGCAACACCATAAGTAAGACATTTTTCTCCAATTATTGAGGGACCAATTATTGAGGTTTTATTTGCATTCATTCATGGGATTGTGAACATCACTGGCATGACCAGCATTTATTACCCACATTGCTGTGGGTCTGGAGTCACATGTAGGCCAAACCAAGTAAGGATGGCAGATTTCCTTCCGTAAAGGACATTTGTGAACCCAGATGGGTTTTTTCTGACAGCCAACAATGGATTCGTGGTCATCATTAGACTCTTGATTCCAGATTCTTATTGATTTCAAATTCAACCATCTGGTGTGGTAGGATTTGAACCTGGGTTCCCAGAACATCTCTTAGGACATTTCTTCCCCTTAGGCCTAATAGGTTATTCAGATAATGATGCTAAGGGAACAGACTGAGGGACATTTAAGAGTTTAACACAGATAAGATGTTTTTAAGGAGGAGTTGAAACAAGTTGAGAACTAATGTCAGTGACAGGAAAATTTGTTTATTAACTTCTGAAGAATTTTTCCTATATTCTGTAACATCCCAGAGAGGCAGAAATTGCCCCAGGTTCACAATATGATTTAGTTTGTTCACACATTCTCTCTTTTTGTATTTAGATTGAGTCACTGTAATCTGGGAGAGACGAGAATAATAAAATTGCTCGAAGCTCTGAAGAAATATCTGTGTCAAATGGAGGACCTGAGGTAAGTGTCAGTCTGTGGGGTGAACCTTACCATATTTTGGCGAGGTTCCATTTTCATCAAGTTTCTCCCAGGGTTTCTCCCTGTAACGCCATGGGTTGTCCCCCTCCACCTAACGTCGAAGAAACTTTGGAGGATGAGATGGACATGGCAGATTTTGCCGACTTGACACTGTAACCACCTGAAGAAGAAGAGAAATTACTTCTGAGACATTCCAGGTACAAGAGGCAGGCTACGGTCTGTTACACGCTGCCATTATCCAAAGCAGAATCGAAGGAACCAGCGAAGTTACAGGATAAAGAATGGGCCCACGTCCAGGACTCGGAGGGAGGAATGTAGTAATTGTAACAAGCAGCCAGGTGGACCTCATAGAATATGAGTTCCCTGATTGGGGATGTAAAACTGGCTCAATCAGGGGGCCCTGGCTGATAGACATAGACAGGCGTGGCAGGGGTTCTGTTCACTCCAGGAGCTGGCTCTGAGCTAACTCGGTCAGTGTCATGTACTATGCACATGTAAATAAAGGGTGACTTTGTGAGGAAATACCGGTCTCTGTGGAGTTATTTCATGATCCTGGGCTTCAATTTCTCCTGTTGTTGACTCCCGGTGACTTTGTAAATTTTTCTCCTTCAAATTTTTCACCAACTTCCGTCTGAATGTCACCGTTTAATCTGAATGCATTGCCCTATCAGGCAGCGTATTCCAGAGCTTTTGTATACATGATTCTGAAAATTGATGAACATCGCTAGCATGGCCCAACATTTATTGCCCATCCCTAGTTGCCCCTTGAGAAGGTGGTGGTGAGCTGCCTTCTTGAATCGCTACAGTCCACTTGCTATAGGTTGACCCACAATGCCCTTAGGGAGGGAATTCCAGGATTTTAACACAGAGATAATGATAGAACAGTGACATATTCCAGAGTCAGGATGGTGAGTGGTTTGAAGGAGAACTTAGAGGTGGTGGTGTTCCCATGTATCTGTTGCCCTTGTCCTTCTAGATGGAAGTGGTCTGGGGTTTGGAGGGTGCTGTCTGAGGAGCCTTGGTGAGTTACTGCAGTGTATTCTGTATATAATACATGGAAGGAGCTCCAAACCAGCCATTTGCTTTATCCTAGACGGTGTCAAACTGTATTTTTGGTCATGCGGTCAATATTTACCATTATTTATTAATAACACTGTATTCCCTCTCACTTCCGTTGTCTGGCACTTTTGCCACTAATCTTCAAACTGTGTCTTGCTGGTTCCCAACGGTCCTGTCACTGGTCAACATTCCCTGTCAAAACCTTTCATTGTCCATGATCTCAATTAAATCTCCCTGTAAACCTTCTCTGCCTCAAGGAGAACAGTCCCGGCTGTTCCATCCCTCCGCATCAGTTGATGTCCTTTGACCCTGCTCCGCTTCCAGTCAATCTCCTCTTGAACTCCTTCCTCCCTAAAATATGGTGTCTACAGTTGAAGTCAATACCCTTTTACTGAGGCCTTACCAGCAAAGCTCTAGCATAACCTCCTTGCCTTTGTTAATGAAGCAAAGGGTTCTATCAGGATTTCTGTTTCCAAGCTTTTTCAACATGTCTGCCCATGAGTTGTGCCAACTGGCACCTGAACCCCTTTAGAGTTGTACCTTCCGTTTAAAATTGCCTCTCCTCGCCTTTCCTGCCTGAATCTGTTGCCTCACATTTATCTCTGTTAACCGTGAGGGGAGATGGTGCCAAAATGATATTGTGACTCGATGAGCAATCCAGAGGTCGGGGTAATGATCTGGGGACGCAGTTTCAAATCCCAAACTGCTGGAATTCAAACCCAACAGATAAAATCCAGAATTACTCTCTGCAACAGTGAAATCCGTATGATTTGGTCAAGTTGAGTGAGTGCGCGAATGCATGGCACATGCAGTAGAATCTGAGGTTTTTCACTTTGGTAGCAAAAACAGGAGGGCAGATTATTATCTGAATAGTGACAGATTGGGAAAGCAGGATATGCAATGAAATCTGGGTGTCCTTGTACACCTTCACTGCATGTAAGCATGGGCAGGGACAGCAGGCAGTGAAGAAGGAGGGATATTTCCAATGACTGGAGAGCCCAGTATTAGAGGGTCACAGTCTAAGGATACAGGTAGGCCATATGGGACTGGGTTGAGGAGAAATATCTTCACCCAGAGAGTGGGAAGTCTGTGCAATTCTTTGCCACAGAAAGCAGTTGAGGACAAAACATCGAATGTTTTCAAGAAGGAGTTAGATATAGCACTGGTGCTAAAAGAATCAAAGGTTTGGGGAGAGAGTGGGGGGAACTGAGTTGGAAGATCAGTCATGATCACATTGAAAGGCAGAGCAGGCTCAAAGGGCTGAATGGCCTACTCCTACTGCTATTCTCCATGTTACTGTTGGGAAAACCTGGGTTCACCATGGCCTGGAGGGGAAGGGAATCTGCTATCCTTGTTGGGACCGATCAACAAGTGATTCCAGACCCACAGTGATGTGGCTAAGGGTGAAGGGTGTGAGGTTTCATAACTACCCTGTGAGCAGTGAACAGACAGGGAAAAAAACCCATTTAGCCCACAGAATGGGCAAATAAAAATTGGCCTCATGATAGGGCCCTTGCTGATTTTTCATTCTTTTTATTTTACTCTTTTATCAATTATGGTTCAGATCTGTGAGCTAACACTGACTTTAGGACTGGGGGTGTAACAGCTTTTCTGTTAAAAGGAAAACGACTAAACAAGCCTTTTATTTGTGAGGCCAGGCCTGGAAATTAATTGCAGGGGTTTGTGATCAAAAGGTTCTGCAGATACTTCAACACTGGAGTTTGAATAGATAGTAAAAATTGGCAAATAACAAGTTATGTAACTGGGAATTGGTTCTGGCAAGCCTGGAAAAGACTTTTATGCTCAAGCAAATGGTAGATGTTGAATGGTAACTGAGACCTTGTGGAGGAGATTGTCAGTCTGTCAGGGAGTAGTTACAGATTGAATTGGGTTTTGGGCAGTGTTTTCCTGGAGAAGGAACCTGGTTGTTGATGCCACAGCATGAGCAGCTCTTGGAAGCTTAGAGAATGGAAAGCTAAGTTAGAAGTATTCAAACAATCTGCCTTGTAGAACCTGAAAAATCCCAATCAATAGTTGCAATCCTAAAATGCAGTCCTTTTAAGAAGCCAGCTATCACCAACCATGTCCATGATGAAACATCTATGTAGCCCATTGATTGTATTATGTTTTATAATACACATCCTAAAAATTGAACAGAAACAAACGCCACAAGACAGCACAGACAGCCCCTTCAAACAAAAATTCTGCAGTACAGAGCAGAATACTAAAAGGACAGCTTCATAAGCACAAGATGCAGAATGCCAACACTAGAATACTACCTCATTCATACACAATATGCTCACACAATAGCAGCTTACTGATACATTCTTGTACAAAGGTACTTGAGATCATAAAGAACTACTTTAAAGTCGCTGAACTGGAGCTTCAGGACTCAGGGATCTGAAAAACTAAAACCTAAGCCATTTGCCCACCCCAAAAGAACCCACTGAAATTTCTCTTTCAATTTTGAAATTGGCACCTGTTGAAGACTGTCCATGATATTTCCACTTCAGCAGCAAGGACTTGTAACCTGAAAAATTAAGAACAATAATGCTCCCCACCCTAAGTAAACCCTTCTGAGATGGTTTGAATGGGAATGAGATGTAGAACCCAAGTACAGGTACGTCCAAGTCTAAGCAGACTTCGAATTTAAAAGCTAAGCATGTTGTTTTTAATCCTAAATACTACTTGAATTTTCAAATGAGAACGAACATCTTTGCATATATTTCATGTTAGAAACAAACACTGAAGATCTGAAAAAACTAAGAATGCCATTGACCACCCAAAACCCTTTAAAATAATAGAAATCGAGCACCTGTGTATGGTTTGTCTTGTGTCTAACCAGCTTGAGACCTGAAAGAAATTAAGAACAATATTGTGCCCCCCACTCAACTCACTTAAAGGTTTTAATTATGAAATTTGCACCTGCATTGCCCACCCCAAACCCTGTTGAAAAGTTTTAAATATTAAGTAAGGTTCTGCGCCTGTCCAGCTGGGTCCAGTGGAGTGGTATATTTCACTTGGCTAAGCAGTACAAACTGGAGATCTGAAAGAACTAAGAATAATGACATTGCCCACCCCAAACCCTTTTGAAATGTTTTAGATATTAAATAAGGTCTTACACCTGTCCAGTTAGGTCCGGTATACTGATTACATTCCATTTAGCTTTTTGTAAGTTGAAATGAGCTTATCTAAGCAGCACAAACATAACAGCCTAAAAAGCTAAACATTTAGCACCTTCAGGAAGGCTGTCCAATGCTGTTTATTGGGGCGGCACAGTGGCTCACAGCACCAGGGACCCAGGTTCAATTCCACCCTTGGATGACTGTCTGTGTGGAGTTTACACGTTCTCCCAGTGTCTGTGCGGGTTTCCTCCGGGTGCTCTGGTTTCCTCCCACTGTCCAAAGATATGCAGGTTAGGTGGATTGGCCAAGCTAAGTTGCCTGTAGTGTTCAGAGGTGTGTAGATGAGGTGGGTTAGAGGGGGAGGGGAATGGGTCTGGGTGGGATGCTCCAAGGGTTGGTGTGGACTTGTTGGGCCAGCACAAAGTGAAACAGCACAAAGTGAAAATCAGTAATCTGGCCAATTTTATTATTTACTTTTATTTCTTCCCTAACTATATTTGTTTGTCTTTTGTGAGAATGAAGCTGTAAACAGAGTTTTTGAGTTTATAGCATAGACCAATTAGAGTATTTTGTTATTTAATTTTGCTTTATTTTATTGCTAATAAATTGTAAAGTCTTTTGTTCAAGATACAAACTGGTGTCTGGAATTGATTATTCACAAATCAGGATTGGTTCTTCAGAATATCGAGGTAAGGACCATTGGGGTCCGTTTTAAGTATCTGTGAAGGTTTTAATGTTGCTGTGCTGTGAATTCAAAAATAGCTGATTTATTTGGTTGCTACATTCTGCATTGCAATACATGTTGGCCACACACAATTCTTGAAGAGCTGGTGCTTCATTTCGTATGTATCCCGCATAATTAGAAGGAAGTCATGTGGATTTCCGCTTCCGGCTATGCGCGCGGCCATATTCTCGACAATCAGCCAGAAAGGTATGATATAATGGCGCTCCGTGTATGTTTTATGCGCTGGACCACAATAAGTTTCAGAACAAGTTAATTCATTGAGGAAGTCTCGCACCGTAAAAATACTTGCAATGCACTGCAACCAACGTGGGCTTACAAGCTTCAAGCTCAAAAATGGAACTTGCTGAAAAAGCTTGGCAGTCTGGCAGCATCCGTGAAGAGAAAATCAGAGTTAACTTTTTGAGTCCGATGACCCTTTCTCAGAACCCTGTTGACTGGACCCGAAACGTTAACTCTGATTTTTTATCTTCACAGATGCTGTAGACCTGCTGAGCTTTTCCAGCAACCTCTGTTTTTGCTCATGATTTACAACATTTGCAGTTCTTTCGGTTTTTATACAGTCTCAAGCCTGTCAACTAAGGAGGTCACTACTTTAATAATTGACAATCGTGGTGGGCCACTTTGTTATGGTATGATCTCACGTGATATTAGTGATTGGTAGCTCACCAGCATCCCCATCTCCCCTGCAGCACCCCCACACAGCGCACCCCCACCCCCAACCAACCCCTCCACCCAACACTGGTTCCTTTCACAATTCTTTTCAATCTGTGTTGCTCTAATTCCTGACCCTCCTGCCGATGAACACATTTCCTCTTGATTGACTCTAAAGAAACTCCTTAATGATTGTGAACACGTTGATTCAATCTCCCCCTTAACCTGCTTTGCTCTAAGGAATCCCAGCTCGTCTAGTTTCTCCTGTGGACCCTCATTTTTCCAGGGAATGCTGTCTGAGGGGAGCAGTGGCTGGATATCTCCAATGTTTTGCTCTCTGTGGAGCAATGGGTTGGGATAGGAGAGAAATACCCAAGACCTGAGTAAATATTCATCTGACTCTACTTAACCTCACACCACACATTAAAGTCAGACAGATCTACAGCACAGGAAAAGGACCTTCAGCCCATCAAGACTGCATTGGTCAAAAACAACAACCTATTTTAGTCTCATTTCACAGCACGTGGCCCATTACCTTGGCATTGCAAGTGCACATCTATACACTCCTTAAATGTTATGAGTGTCCTGAGGGGCAACTTTTTTATACAGAGGGTGGTGCATATAGAGACCAAGCTTCCAGAGAAAGTGGTACAGGTGGGTACAATTACAACGTTTAGAAGAGATTTGGACAGGTACATGGATAGGAAAGGTTTGATTTGATTTGATTTATTGTAGTCACGTGTACCTAAGTACAGTCAAACGTTTTGCTTTGCAAGCAGTACAGGCAGATCACAGCAAACAAGGACATACAGGTGCTCAGACAGAGCAAGGCATACAGGGTTACAGCCGTACAAAGGAGGTACAAAGCAAGATCAACATTAGCAACAGCAACATCATTTGAAGCTAGAGAATCTATTTAAAAGTGCAGAACAATTATAAGAAACATAAGAATAAGATCTGCTGTGGGAAGCTCACAAAGAGTTGCCCGGTGTCGGTGCCATCCCAAATAAGGGGATCTGCGGCAAATGCAGTCACATGGGACTAATTCAGTCTTGGATAATTGGTCAGCATGGATGAGTTGGATTGAAGGGTCTGTTCCCATGCCGAATGACTCTATGATACTATGATTTAGATAAATGATTTGGATGTGAATAGGAGATATAGTTCGTAAGTGTGCAGATGAAGAAAGACTGGATTCACTTGGTTTGCACTCACTGGAATATAGAAGAGGGGAGGGGGATCTTACAGAAACATATAAAATCCTGATGGGACTAGATGCGGGAGGAATGTTCCTGATGTTGGGAAAGTCCAGAACCAGGGGTCATAGTCTAAGAATAAGGAATAAGCCATCCAGGACTGAGATGAGGAAGAATCTCTTTACTCAGAGAGTTGTGAATCTGTGGAATTCTCTCCCACAGAAAGCTTCTGGGGCCAGTTCATTAGATATATTCAAGAGGGAGCTGGACACAACCCTTGTGGCTAAAGGATTCAAGGGGTGTGGGGAGAGAGCAGGAATGGGATACCGAGATTGCATGATCAGACATGATTGTATTGAATGGTGTTATATACTTGAAGAGCCGAATGGTCTACTCCTGTGCCTATTTTCTAAGTTTCTATAACACCAAAGTTGGAGGTGTAGTGGACAGCAAAGAAGGTTACCTCAGAGTACAACTGGACCTTGATCAGATGGGCTGATGGGCTGAGAAGAGGCATTGGGCCTTAATCTAGATAAATGTGAGGTGCTGCATTTTGGAAAGGCAAATCAGGACAGGACTTATACACTTAATGGTAAGGTCCCGGGCATTGTTGTCAAACAAAGAGACCTTGAAGTGCTGGTTCATAGTTTCTTGAATGTGGAGTCGCAGGGAGACAGGACAGTGAAGAAGGTGTTTGGCATGCTCGCCTTTATTGGTCAGTGTGTTGTGTACAGGAGTTGGGACGTCATGTTGTGACTGTACAGGACATTGGTTAGGCCACTTTTGGAATACTGCATTTAATTCTGGTCTCCCTGCTATAGGAAAGATGTTGTTAAACTTGAAAGAGTTCAGAAAAGATTTACAGGGATCTTGCTAGGGTTGGAGTGTTTGAGCGAGAGGGAGAGGCTGAAATGGCTGGGGCTTTTTTCCCTGGAGAGTCGAAGGCTGGGGGGTGAACTTATAGAAGTTTATAAAATCATGAGGGGTATGGATAGGGTGAATAGTCAAGGTCCTTTACCCAGGGTAGGGAAAACTAGTAAACTACAGGGCATAGGTTTAAGGTGAGAGGGGAAAGATTTAAAAGGGACTTAATGGGCAGCTTTCTCACGCAGAGGGTGGTGAGTGTATAGTTTAAATTGCCAGAGGAAGTGGTGTAGGCTGGTACAATTACAACATTTAAAAGGCATCTGGTTGGCTACATAGAGTCATTGTAGCATAGGGTCATACGGCATGGAAACAGACCCTTTGGCCAACCATTCCATGCCAAACATAATCCCAAACTAAACTAGTCCCAGCTGCCTGCTCCTGGCCCATATCCCTCCAAACCTTTCCTATTCGTGTACTTATCCAAATGTCTTTTAAACATTGTAATTGTGCCATTATCGACCACCTCCTCAGGAAGTTCATTCCACATACAAACCACTTTCTGTGTGAAAAAGTTGCCCCTCATGTCTTTTTAAATCTCTCTCCTCTAAAATGTGCCCCCTAGTCTTGAAATCCCCCATTCTTGGGAAAAGACAACTGCCACAAACCCTATCCATACCCCACACTATTTCATAAACTTCTATCAGGTTGCCTCTCAACTTCCTACGCTCCAGTGAAAAAAGTCCAACCTATCCAAAGATAGTAAAAACTGCCAGTGCTGGAGTCTGAGATAACACAGTGTGGAGCTGGATGAACACAGTAGGCCAGGCAGCATCAGAGGAGCCGGAAAGTTGACTTTTCGGATCAGGACCCTTGTTCAGAAATGGTGGAGGGGGAAGGGAGCTGTGAAATAAATAGAGACAGGAGGAGTGGGGCTGGGGAAGGTAGGTGGGATGGTGATAGGTGAGTACAGGAAGGCAGTGGTGGGGATTGGTCGGTGAAGTGGGAGGAGCGGATAGGCTGGGAGAGAAGATGGACAGGTTGTGTCAGGTTGTGACAGGTCAAGGAGGCAGGGATGAGAGGGAGGGTTGGTCATGGGATGAGGCCGGGGGGTGGGGAGATTTTGAAACTGGTAAAGTCCACATTGAGACCATTGGGTTGTCTTTTTAACCACCCTGTCTGTATGTGACACACACTTCAAAGAATTATGTATCTGAACCTCTAGGTCATCTGAAAACAACAAAAGACTGTCCCTTCACCTCCATCCTGATCACTACCCAAAGGCCCAGACAATCCTTCCAGGTGAAGCAGCATTTCGCCTGTACCTTCTCCAATCTTGTGCATTGTATTCGCTGCACCCAATGTAGCCTACTCTACATGGGAGAAATCAAATGCAGACAGGGTGACCGCTTTGCAGAACCCCTCCGGTCTCTGCACAATTATGACCACAGCCTTCCCATAGCTGGTCATTTTAACACAACATCCTGCTCACATGCCCACTTGTCTGTCCTTGTTACAGTGCAGTGCTCCAGTGAATCACTGTACAAACTGGAAGAACAACATCTCATCTTCAGACTTGGCACTTTGCAGCCATCTGGGCATAATATTGAGTGCAACACCTTTGAATTGTGAACATTTCTTCCTTTTCTTTTAGCTTGTTATCATGTTCTCCCCGCACCCCCCATCCCACTTACTATCCTTTCAAATGTGGCAGTTAGACACACCATTGTTCTGCCATTCTCACATTCCGATCACTTAATCTGAACTATCGACATCTTTTCTACACTGGCACCCTACACCCACTATCCCCAGCTCCCCACAAACCATCCTGGCCGGTGGTGAGGCAACCAACAAGAGGGAAAAACATATTTGACTTCATCCTTACTAATCTGCCAGCTGCAGTTGCATCTGTCCATGACAGTATTGGTAAGAGTGACCATCACACAGTCTTTGTGGAGACAAAGTCCCACCTTCACACTGAGAATAACTTTCATCGCATTGTGTGGCACTATCACCGTGCTAAATAGGACAGACTTCGCACAGATCTAGCAATTCAAGACTGGGCATCATGAGACGCTGTGGGTCATCAACAGCAGCAGAATTGTACTCCAGCACAATCTGTTACCTCATGGCCTGGCATATCCCCCATTCAACCATTACCATCAAGCCAGGGAATCAACCCTGGTTCAACGGAGAGTGCAGGAGGGCATGCCAGGAGCAGCACCAGGCATATCTGAAGATAAGGTATCAACCTGGTGAAGCCACCAAACAGGAATACTTGCACGCCAAACAGTGAAAGTAGCAAGTGATAGGCAGAGCTAAGTGATCCCACAACCAACAGATCAAATCTAAGCTCTGCAGTCCTGCCACATCCAGTCGTGAATGGTGGTGGATATTTAAACAATTCACTGGAGCAGGAGGCTCCACAAATATCCCCATCCTCAATGATGGAAGAGCCCAGCATATCAGTGCAAAAGATAAGGCTGAAGCTTTCGCAGCAATCTTCAGCCAGAAGTGCCGAGTGGATAATCCATCTCGACCTCCTCCAGTGGTCCCCAGCATCACAGATACCAGTCTTCAGCCAATTCGATTCACTCCGTGTGATATCAAGAAATGGTTGGAGACACTGGACACAGCAAAGACTATGGGCCCTGACAACATTCCGGCAATAGTACTGAAGACTTGTGCTCCAGAACTTGCCGCTCCCCGAGCCAAGCTGTTCCAGTACAGTTACAACACTGGCATCTACCCAGCAATGTGGAAAACTGCCCAAGTATGTCCTGTACACAAAAAGCAGGAAAAATCCAATCCGGTTGATTTCCGCCCCATCAGTCTACTCTTGATCATCAGTAAAGTGATGGAAGGTGTCAGTAACAGTGCTATCAAGCAGCACCTGCTCAGCAATAACCTGCTCAGTGACGCCCAGTTTGTGTTCTGCCAGGGCCACTCAGCTCCTGATCTCATTACAGCCTTGATTCAAACATGGACAAAAGTGCCAAATTCCAGAGGTGAGGTGACAGTGACAGCCCTTGATATCAAGGCTACATTCAACCAAGTGTGGCATCAGGGAGCCCTAGCAAAACTGGAATCAGTTGGGAGATTTTGAAGCTAGTAAAAGCCACATTGAGACACCTCCCAGTCGCGAACCATTTCAACTCCCCCTCCCACTCCCTGGACGACATGTCCATCCTGGGCCTCCCCCAGTGTCACAACGACGCTGCCCAGAAACTGGAGGAACAACACGTCATATTCCGCCTTGGGAGCCTACAATCCAATGGTCTCAATGGTCTCTAGCTTCAAAATCTCCCCAACCCCAACCTCATCCCAAGACCAGTACCCCCTCTCATCCCCACCTCCTTGACCTGTCCCTCTTCTCTCCCACCTATCTGCTCCACTATCCACCTTCTACCTACGCCCCCCCCACTTCTCGATTTATTTCAGAGCCCCCTTCCCCTTCCCCATTTCTGAAGAAGGGTCCAGACCTGAAACATCAACTTTCCTGCTCCTCTGACGCTGCCTGACCTGCTGTGTTCATCCAGCTCCACACTTTTTTATCCTAGTAAATCTCTGCCACCTCTCCAGCACTATCGTATTCCTCCTAGAATCGACACTCCAGAATATACTAGAGCTCTGGCCTAAATATTGGTATCTAAAAAAAATTCTTCCAATGTGACATCACTGGCTGGGTCAGAATAAACTACCTGTCCTTAATTGCCTCTTTTGAAGGTGGTGGTAAGCTGCCTTCTCGAGCCGCTATGGTCATTGGGGTGTAGGTACATACACAGAGCTGTTAAGGAGGGAACTCCAAGATTTTGTCTCAGGGCCACTGAAGTGATGGTGATCTAGATCCAACACAGATGTGATAGATAGAGACAGGCAGAAACAGAGGGAGGAAGAGAAAATGGAAATGTGAGACAGTGAGAGCAAAGTGTCAGAAAAGTGGAGAGGGAGAATATTATTAATCTGGAGAGAGTTCAGAAGAGATTTACAGGTATTTCTGCTATAATGCATGTTTCATTAACACGAATTGGCTGTAACACAATTGATGAATAGTGGACGCTGTTTGGATAACGCAATTTTCTGCTGTCCGGGTATAGAGATTTTCTGTAGTGATTTCCCTACAATATGATTTTCTACAGGGTGATTTTCTATAGTGCGAGGTCACACAAGAACGCAACTATTGTGTTATAGGAGCTGCACAATGATGTTTCCGGGTATGCAAAGTTTGAGTTATAAAGAAAGGCTGGATAGCCTGGGGCTTTTTTTCACTGGAGCATAGGAGGTTGAGAGGTGACCTTAAAAAAGTTTGTAAAATCGTGATGGGTATAGTTAATGGCAGGTGTCTTTTCCCTAGGATGGGGGATTTCAAGACTAGGGGCATTTTTTAAGGAGAGAGGAAAGAAATTTAAAAAAAGATATTGAGCGACAAATTTTTTTTAACACAGAGTGGTTGGCGTGTGGAATGAACTTCATGAGGAAGTGGTGGATACACTTACAATTACAATGTTTAAAAGACATTTGGATAAGTACATGAATAGGAAAGATTTGGAGGGATATAGGCCAGGAGCAGGCAGGTTAGACCGAAGGGTCTGTTTCCATGCTGTATGACTTTATACAAAAGAAAACAGAGACAGAGAGGAGTCAGAAACAGAGGAAGAATGAGAAAGATCAAGAGAGATTCACATGGACTGACATTGAAAACTACCATCTTGTATTCAATAAGAAAGACACAATTCAAGAGAGATAAACAGATCTGTCTCTCTGTCTCCGTCACGCCAACTCCCATCTTTGTCCCTCTCTATCTCTCTGGCTCTCCTCACTCTCAGATTCTCTCCATCTTACTCTCTCTCTCTCTCCCTCTCTCTTTCCGTCTCTCCAATTGTCTCTATTGTTTTCAGCACTGTTTTTCTCTCTGTCTCCCACTTTCTTATCTTGTTTCTCTCTGTCTCACTAAAAAAAAATGAGTGACTGACTCAGTCTGTCAGCCTTTCTCTCCCCACCTCCATTGAGTATTTCTGTTTCTGGATTTCTTATCTATCTGTCTATCTGACAGACCTTACAACTCTGCCTGCAATCTCATTCTCCCCTTTTTTCACTCTTTCTCGTTCCTCTCTCACACCTCCCTTTGACTGTCCAGAGTCGCTCAGCCTCTGTGCCTCTTCCTGTCTCCTGTTAAAACCCCTGGAGCACACTCACTTACCTGAGACACTTTGAGACACTTTGGAGTAATTCACTGACATGCTGAGGGGATGTAGAGAGTATAGAGAAGACGAAAGAGCCACAGTTCGAGTCAGCAGCTTTATTCATTCCAGGAATGATTACCAATTTCTGCAAATGAGGAATTTAACTGGGTGCAACCCAGAGATGAGATCATGATAGAAACTAGCTCAGCAACCCTTGCGCAAACAGGAAATATTTAAAAGGAGTTAACAATCTCTTTCACTTCACATTTACACAAACAGGGCAGCCAGTTCCTCACTGGAAGGGGATACAATCTCTTACCCACCTTCACCCCTTTAACACACCAAGCTCTCCCAGGACAGGGACAGCATGTGCTAGATACAGTGTAGACCTCCCTTGATATTACCCTGACAGCATGACCCTCACTTTGTACCCAGTGTCAGCACCAAGCTCTCCCAGGGCAGGGACAGAACACATAAAAATTTCCAGTCATTTCTGATGTCTCTAAATGTTGTAGGTTGGATCTTCCTGACAACTCCTGGAATTTATCGGGGCCCATCTCCTCCAGGATACCCCACACTACAGTCACGCTGGCTTCACCAGTAAGTATCTGACATTTGATCAGGCCTTCCTACTCCGTGGTGGGTGCACAGTTTGATTTGTTTCGTGTTGCTTCACTCAGCACTCACTCAAATACGCCAATGACTCCGTCAAACCTGGACTATAAAATGCAGCAGGTTGAATGGATTAACACAGGGACAGCAGAAGGCCAATCAGCCCCTTGAACCTGTTCAATGAGGCCACAACTGATCAGTGATTTGACTCCAGAAAGTGGCCTTGCCCTATAACCCTGAAAGCCTTCAGGGAACAAAAGTAGCGGTCTCTGATTTATAATTTTTTTTTAGTATTCATGAGGGGATGAGGACATCGCTGGCTAGGCAGCATTTATTGCCCATCCCTAATATCCCAAAGGGCAGTTAAGAGTCAATCACATTGCTGTGGGTCTGGAGTCACATGTAGGCCAGACCAGGTGAGGATGGCAGTTTCCTTCCCTAAAGGACATTAGTGAACCAGATGGGTTTTTCCTGGCAATTGACAATGGATTCATGGTCATCATTAGATTCTTAATTCCAGATATTTATTGAATTCAAATTCCACCACCTGCCATGATGGCGGGTTTTGAACCCAGGTCTCCAGAACATTATCCGGGTCTCTGGATTAACAGTCCAGTGATAATGCTACTAGGCCATCATCTCCCCTTTACAAACTGATCGATTGCTGTTGGAGAGAAGTCATTCCAAGCTTCTCACTCTCTTTCTCTTCCTTTCAGTTCGTAGAGATCTGACTCCAATTTCTACATTCCCATCAGAAACTCCTGATCACATCTAGTGGCATTAGTGTCTCCCTGTCAACCTGATCTGACCACATGAATATCTCAAACTTTGATCAAATTCCAGCCTGGTTCCTGCGATCACTCCTTGTATAATAACCCTCCGACAGCAGATAACGTTCTGGAGAATCTATTTTGCTCTCCCCCAGCAGATTGATGTATCCCTCCTAAAGATGCGATGCCCAGAGTTGCTCACAGCCCTGGGTCTAACCATTTTAATGATTTGTCGACCTGTACACCACATTCCCGGCAACGAGATCCTGCTCGACAACAAAACTCACGCTGCCCTCATTGACACTCGCCAACACCTCCTCAGTGCATTCCCCCAGGCTCCAGATCAGTTCGATCATGGGATGTGGGTGCCACTGGGAAGAACGCCCATTGACTCCCATCCAGAATTGCCCCTAGAACTGAGTGGCTCGGTTTCGAAGGCCATTTCAGAGGGCAGTTAGTAAAGGGCAACATTGCTGTGGATCTGAAGTCACATATACTCATAAGGAGGGATAAATGAATCATTGGTGAACTAGACAAGTTCTTACAACAATTAATGATTGTTGTCATGGTTATTGTCATCGTAATGTATAGGCAGACGTAGGTCATCCAGCCCATCGAGTCTATTTTGCAATTCAATGAAATCATGGCTGATCTGATAATCTTCGACTCCACTTTCCTGCCTTTTCCACATAGGCCTTGATTCCTTTCCTGATCAAAATCTGTCTCTCCCAGCCTTGAATGTACTTAATAATCCATCTTCGACAACCATCTGCGATAAAGAATTCCACAGATTCACTCCCCTCTGAGAGAAGAAATTTCTTCTCCTCTCTGTACAGTCCCTTTTTCTGAGATTTTGTCCTCTAGTCCTGGGCTCTCCCACAACGGAGACATCTCTACATTGGTCCTGTCAAGTCCTCTCAGGATCTTGTATGTTTCAATAAGGTCACTTCTCATTCTTCTAAACTTCAATGAGTACAGGCCCAACCTATTCAACCTCTCTTCGTAAGATAGTCCTTCTGTACCTGGTATCAGCCCAGTGAACATCCTCTGGACTGCCTCCAATCCAGAGTATCTGACAAGTCTGACTAGTCTCTATTACAGTTTCAGCAAACCTCTTGTACTTTTAAACTCTATTCCCTTTGAAATAGATGCCAACATTGCATTTGCCTTCCCTTTTACCCACTGAAAGTGGACACTGGCCTTTTGTGATTCATAGATGAGGAGTCCTCTGTGCTGCAGCTTTCTGCAGTCTTTCTCCATTTAAATAATATTCAGCTCCTTTATTTTTCCTGCTAAAGTGCATAACCTTACATTTCCCCACATTATTTTCCAGCTGTCAAGCTCTCGCCCACTCGCTTAATCCGTCTATATCCCTCTGTATTTCTGTAATTCCTCACCACTTGTCTTCCCACCTACTTTATGTCATCAGCAAACTTGGTGACAGTACATTCACTGCCTTCACCAAGTCACCTATTTATATTGTAAACAATTGTGTCCCCAGCACTGATCTCTCTGGCACTCCACTAGTCACAGTTACTATTGTGAAAATGTCGCTGTTATCCCAAAGCTCTGTCTTCTAATAGTTACCCAATCCTCTATCCATACTAATACTTTGCCTCCAACACCATAGGCTTCTATCTTATTAAGTAACCTGATGTGTGGTGCCTTACCAAATGCCTTCTGAAAATTAAAATATATACCATTGCATTCCCTGCTTGTTACCTCCTCAAAGAATTTTAATAAGTTTATCAGACATGATCTCCCCCTTTATGAAGCTATTCCAATTCTGCTTGATCATTTCTAAATGCTCTGCTATTACATCTTTTGTAATAGACTCCAACAAGAACAGACATTAGGCTCACTAGCCTATAGATACCTAATTTTTGTCTTCATCCTTCTCTAAATAATGGAGTTACATTGACAGTTTTCCAATCCTCTGGAACTTTTCCAGAATCTAAGGATTCATGGAAGGTTACTTCCAGTACAGCCGCTATCTCTTTCGTTACTTCCTTTAACATCCGAGGATGCATCCCGTCAGATCCAAGAGACTTATCAGTCTTTAGCCACATCAGTGTCCCTTGAACTTTTTCCCTACTGATAGTTATTTTCGCTCCACATTTTGTCCCTTGAACATTTAGTCATTTTGTGGGGTAATTAGTGTCTTTCACTGTGACGACTGATGCAAAGTATTTATTCAAATCTTTGGCTATTTCCTGCTTCCCCATTTTTATTTGCCTAGCCTCCTTTTCTAATGGGCCTGCGCTCACTTTCACATCTCTCTATACTTTTAAAGAAGCTTACTGTCTGTCTTGATATTACTTGCAAGTTTACCCTCCAAATTTATTTTCTCCCTCTTTATTACTTTAACAGTTACCTTTTGCTGGCTTTTAAAACTTCCCCAATCCTCCAGCTTAATTGTTGTTGCACTTTTTCTTTCAATTTGACGCTATCCCGAACATTCCTGGTTAACCATGGTTTGAATCTTTCTTCCTAACTGGAATGACTCTTTGTTCTGAGCCATGAACTGTCCTTTTACAGTTTTTATGAATTTACTTCAAATTCCAATGAATTGCACTGGTGGGTTTTGAATTTGTGTCCTCAGGACATTAGCCTGAGCTTTGAGGTTACTAGCCCAGTGCCAATACTGCCAGGTCACCCTCTGCCAACTGCTCCCTTCTTCCATTATGATGATGAAGCAAGAAAATCTTTTTGCACCTTTCTGGTTCCCAGTGGGGGAAAAAAGATGGCTTCCTCTGGCCAATGGGTCAGTATCGAGAGAGTAGAGAGCTCAAAGAATTGGGCAAAACACTAGACAGAAAAGGAAGAGGCTTCATGGAGAGCCTTGTTAAGAGGAAAACACTGCTGTGGAAGATAAGCTGAGGCAAAGGCTCCAAACTGGACAGGTCCTTCAAAGAGACAACACAGAGAAGATGGACTAAGTGTCTTCCTTCTGTGCTGTAAGTCTCTAAAAGCTGTCAACCATTGTTTGGCCAAAAGTGTTGAGTGGATACTCCATCTCGACCTCCTCCAATAGACACCAGCCTGACAGATAAGGATTGTAGGTTAAGTTGATAAGGTGATAAAGTAAAGCATCTGTCACTTCCAAGAAGCCATGAGCTAACACCCCAAGATCTCCCTCTGTATATCAATTCTCCTAAGGGTCTGCCATTTATTATATACTTTCATCTTGCATTTGAACTCTCAAAATGCATCACTACACACTTGTCCAGATTAATCTCCATCTACCATTTCTCTGCCCAGCTTTCCAGCTGATCTACATCCCGCTGTATCCTTTGATAACCTTCCTTACTATTCATAACTCCTCCAATTTCCACGTCGTCTGCAAACTTATCACTCACTCCACCTACTTTTTCAGCCAAACCATTATATAAATATATTACAAACAACAGAGGTCCCAGCACTTATCCTTGCAGAATATCACTGGTCACAGGCCTCCAGTCAGAAAAACAGAAAAACCAGCCCTCAACAACTACCCTCTGTCTACTATGGCCAAGCCAATTTTGTATCTATCCACAGGTGCCGCCAGACCTGCTGAGCTTTTCCAGCAATTTCTGTTTTTGTTTCCAATTTTGTATCTAGCTTGCCAACTCACTGTGGATCCCATATGACTTAATCTTCCAGACCAGCCTTCCATGAGGGACCCTGTCAAATGCTTTAGTAAAATCTATGCAGACGACATCCACTGCCCTACCCTCATCAATCATCTTCATCACTTCCTCAGAAAGCTCAGAAAACCAGCTAAGTTTGCAGACGATACAAAGATAGATAGGGGGACAGGTAGTATTGAGGAGGTGAGGAGGCTGCAGATGGATTTGGACAGGTTAGGAGAGTGGGCAAAGAAGTGGCAGATGGAGTACAACGTGGGAAAGTGTAAGGTCATGAACTTTGGTAAGAAGAATAAATGTATGGACTATTTTCTAAAGGGGGAGAAAATTCAGAAGTCTGAAGTGCAAAGAGACTTGGGAGTTCTAGTCCAGAATTCTCTCAAGGTAAACTTGCAGGTTGAGTCAGTAGTCAGGAAAGCAAATGCAATGTTGGCACTTATTTTGAGAGGACTTGAATATAAAAGCGGGGATGTACTGCTGAGGCTTTATAAGGCTCTGGTCAGGCCACTTTTGCAGTATTGTGTGCTGTTTTGGGCCCCATATCTCAGGAAGGATATACTGGCCCTGAAGCAGGTTCAGAGGAGGTTCTCAAGAATGGTCCCAGGAATGGAAAGCTTAACATATGAGGAACGTTTGAGGACTCTGGGACTATACTCATTGGAGTTCAGAAGCATGAGGGGGATCTAATTGAAACTTACAGAATACTGAATGGCCTGGACAGAGTGGATGTTGGGAAGATGCTTCTATTGGTAGAGGGACTAGGACCCAAGGGCACAGCCTTAGAGTAAAGGGAAAACCCTTTAGAACGGAGATAAGGAGAAATTTCTTCAGCCAGAGAGTGGTGACTCTATGGAATTCACTGCTACAGAAGGATGTGGAGGTCAGGTCATTGAGTACATTTAAGACGGAGATAGATAGGTTCTTGATTATCAAGGGGATCAAGGGTTACGGCGAGAAAGCGGGAGAATGGGGTTGAGGAACTTATCAGGCATGTTTGAATGGCAGAGCAGACTCGATGGGCCGAATGGCCTAATTTCTGCTCTTATGATTTATGTCTTATATCTAAGTTTGTGAGACCAGACCTCCCCCACGCCAAGCTAACTACTCCTTATAAGTCCATTCTTTTCCAAAAGCAAGTAAAAAAAGAGACTCTCACCTTGCATTTGCTTTTGTGGCAAAACATTTTAAAAACTGTGTTCTCTTGTTCACAATCCTTTTATGAATAGGAACAGCTTCACCCTGTCTACTCTGTCCAGACACCTCATTATTTTAAAAACCTGTACGAAATCTCCTCCCAGACTTCTTCTCTCCAAGGAGAACAGCCCCAGCTTCTTCAATCTATCCTTAAAGCTGAAGTTTCTCATCCCTGGAACCATTCTTATAAATCACTTCTGAGCTCTCTCTGATGCCATTCACATCCTTCCTATAATGTGCTGCCCACAACTAGATGCAACATTCTAGCTGACGTGTAACATGTAAGCTCAACATCACCTCCTTGCTCTTGTACTATCTACTCCTATTAATAAAACCTACAACCTGTGAGATGAGGAGAAACATCTTTGCTCAGAGACTTGCTAGGATTTGGAATGAGCTGCCTGAGAGAGTGGTGGAGGTTAATTCCATCGGAGGTTTCAAAAGAAAGCTGGATATATATTTAGAAGGGACAAAGTTAGAGAGCTATGGAGACTTGTCTTTTATTTGTTCATGGGATGAGGGTGTTGCTGGCTAGGCAGTATTTTTTACCCATCCCTAATTGCCTAAAGGGCAGTTAAGAGTCAACCACATTGTTGTGGAACTGGAGTCACATGTAGGCCAGACCAGGTAAGGATGGCAGTATGGTTCCCTGAAGGACATTAGTGAACCTGATGGGTTTTTCCAGACAATTGGCAACGTATTCATGGTTGTCAGTAGCTTCTTAACTCCAGATATTTACTGAGCTCAAATTTGTCCATCTACTGTGGTGGGATTTGAACCCAGGTCCCCAGGCCATTATCTGGGTCTTTGCATTAACAATCCAGCAATAATACCACTAGGCCATCCCCATCCCCGAGTCCTAGAAAATGGGACTAGCTGGGTAGCTCTTTCAGGAGCCAGTACACACACAATGGGTCAAATGGCCTCCTTCTTTACTGTAACATTCTACAATTCTAACGCTGTGTGCTTTATGAACAGTTCTCTCTACCTTATGGTAAGGGAAACGACGGTCTTGAGGTATTATCGCGCAACTATTAATCCAAATAAAGTTATGGTGATCCGGGTTCGAATCCTACATGGCAGATGATTGGGATTTAAAATCGATAAAAATCTGGAATTGCAAGTCTCATGATGACTATTAAACCATAGTCGATTGTTGGGAAAAACCCGTAAAGTTAACTCATATTCCTTAAGGAAGGAAACTGCCTTGTCTGGCCTACATGTGACTCCAGACGTAAAACAATTTGGATGATTCTTAACTGCCATCTAGGAAATTAGGGCTGGGTAATAAATGCTGGCCTAATCAGCTCTGGTTATCCTCCTGGAGCCTCTGAAACATCCTCTTTTTCCTGCACAGCAATGCTCTCCTTAACCAAAACACCTCCTCTTTATTTTTTCTCTTTTCTGTCTTTCTGAATGCCTAACCAGGAACATTAAACACTCAGACCTGCCCTTCTTTGAGCCAGATGTCCACCTTCAGCTGCTTCATCAACGACCTTCCCTCCAACATAAGGTCAGAAGTGGGGATGTTCGCCGAAGATTGCATAATGTTCAGCACCATTCATGACTCTTCAGATTCTGAAGCAGTCTGTGTTCAAATGCGACAAGTTGTGGATAGTTTCCAGGGTTGGACTGACAAGTGGCAAATAACATTCATGCCACACAAATACCGAGCAATGACAATCTCCAATAAGAGACAATCTAAAAGGGATTGACATTTTTATCACTGAACCCCCCCACTATCAACATCCTGGGGGCTTGACCAGAAACTGAATGGGCCAGCCACAGAAATACAATGACTACAAGGTCAGAGGCAAGGAATACTACAGCGAGTAACTCACCTTCTGACTTCCCAAAGACTGACCACCATCTACAAGTCAATCCTTTCTGATTTAGGCATAGTTCTTACATTAGTGAGACAACATTTATGGACAGACCAAACCAACTGATGAATAGCAATAGTTAAGTGGGAATGTGAGAGCCACTTAGTGATTCACAGCAGACAAAGTGGCTTGTTCTGAGAAGGTGGTACAGCAACATGACTTACATTCACAGTATGTGACAGAAACATGGCCTCATTGCTTCCAGTTTACACAAAATGGAGATGCTTCAGTTAGAGATAACAAGGTGTAGAGCTGGATGAACACAGCAGGCCAAGCAGC